>CAJDSM010037559.1:515-10696 GCA_903981925.1 Ostrea lurida
ACATGTTAGATAGCTAAGATTCTACATTACAGCAGTCATGAGGTGTGTCCATCACATTTAACCAACTCCTCAAGCAGTCATAAATCCCAGCACGTGGAGTTGTCGCGTATTCTGATATGCATGCAACTCACGTAAGCATTTAGTCAATCCATCTTGCGTAAGGAAATTACTTTTGTCGATCCTCAGCTTTTGAGCACAACTGCGCAGGGCTCTATATCCATGTAGGTAATGTTTTTTTGTCCGAATATATTATAAAAATATTACTTATACCTAATCAGTTTAGTTGAAAATTTTGTGTCAATTAAAATTTTGAAAGGGTTTGCAAATAGACGTTTTGTGGTGAAAGAATTGTTTGATCGAAGCACGCTCTTTACTTTTTTGCTTCATCAAATATATATATTGTCCATATTGCGTGTATCAGCTATTTTGTTCATTTGACGTGCTCAATAACATACACCTTGACTCTTGTTTTCTTCATACAATTGAATAACAATTCCCTTTCAAAGAATGTAGGTTACAAAAACGGACAATACTGCCAACATCGTGTTTGAATCTCTTTAATTACTTTGTGATTTTATTGTTAGGTATAAAAGTAGATGTAGCTACTACATAATACTTGATACTTGAATATTCTTTGCAAAGGGAAATAACTCTGTCACCGTCACCGCCAGCAAGGGATATCCAATAGTGTTAAAATCCTCTGAAATGCATTGCATGCTATGAAATGTAAATATTTTGCATGCATATGCATATTCTTGAGAACATGTTATACATTCTCTTGATAAAAGAAAATCGATTAGTGAACAGAAATGGCCGGTAGGCTTTAAGATAAGCTTAAAAATGACAAGGATCAACTACATGTACATTTGGATTTTTCGAAAATTCAACGTGTTCATAACATTGCACAAAGTTTTAGGAATGTCAAGTTAGAGGCGTTAGAGGAGTTGATTACACAAAATACATGCTTACAGTAGCATAATCTGTATCTTTTGAATTTTATTACACTGATTTCTTTAAGAAAATCAATTATATAAACGGTAAAAATGCAAACCATGAAATCTGTCCGGTCAAAATGTTAACAACAAGCGAGAAATAAGCCTCAAAAGACGACGTGTCTACAACGTGACAGTTCTATCAATGGAAAGAGGATAAACGTCATATTATATGGAAGTAGAATTCAAAATTATGCTTGTAATGTTTGTAGTAAATAGCTTATATTCGACGTATTTCTGAACTGTAAATGCAAAAATATATTATTAATAGATATAACATGCATACTTATTATATGTTACTAAATACGCATACTATTGTTAACAAAGAGATAAAGGCCATGTGTACATGCCCACATCCCAAGCGACTTTGTTATTTTTTATAGGTTGGTAATATTATAAATAATTAGAAACAGGTGCTTTGTTCTTGTGTATCTTTTTACTTTCAATGATGTAATTACGAATGAAAGCATAACTTTATTAGATGTATACATAGAAAAAAACACCTAAAAGATTTAATTTTTTGTATAAATACAGATTATGTTACTTTAAGAAATGGGGAGTATAATAAAGTAGGGATGTCGGACCATTTAAGAAAGTAATACAACTTTTCTGATTTTCTCCCTCAAGATAGGAATAGGGTATCTAGAAGTGAAATAAAAAAAAATCATGCAAATTATATATATTCTTGTACTATTTTACTTTGGTGCGAATTCCACCTTAAAAGTAGGCTGGCGCGAAGCCTTGCTGTTTATGCCCTCCTATATTTTCAAAAATGAAATTTAATTTTCATATTTACACTTTCAGTTCTGTCGGAATTTCCAGACATTAAAATAGGTGTACGAAATATATTCATAGACATACGCACATTGTTCACATATCAACATTTCTTGAAGGCAAATACATTGAAAGTGAAAATTGAATATTTGAAGTGTAATGATTCCTGATAAAGGGACGAAACTTTCGGCGCCTTAACACCATTGATATTGACGATGACTTGGAACATGAAATGTATTTTGAAATAATCAGCATACATGTTTTTTCAATTACGTTCGAAAGGCGTTACAGCAGTATTATCTATATAAAACTTAGTTTTTAGACATCGGCAGAGAAGCTTTGGAATGGAATACAATTCTCCTGAAAGGGTAAAAATAATTCTTTGGTTTGTTGATGACAGATGTCACTAGTCAATATCTTTAGAACGTGTATCATTTAGAGGAATTCTTCCATTCGAATATTCACAAAATAAAGCCTTCATTAGCGCCATCGAACAGATGGGGCGTTTCCCCCTCTACAACGTCTTTAGTCAGAAAAGGATTTTCAGGGACGTATTTACCATATGCCCTTGATTTCCAGCACCTGGGGGAAATAGGCAATAATGTTTTATGCAAAATACGTAGAGACGCCATAATGAACTCCGCGAATGGCAAAAAAAAAATCATTCTGTGTCACAATGATATAAAAACCCTGTCACGGGTGTTCAAAAGTTATGACCAAGGTTAAAGTTTTAGCGAACAGACAGACGGACAGACCAAACCAGGCTTTGCCCTGGATCCACTTGAAGCCCCCAGAACCCCTGCCGTCTACCGCGCCCCCGCCCCCGTTCGGAAATTCCTGGGTCCGTCGCTGACTTGCTCCGTAAATCTCCGATTACGAAGGATATAAATTCACCACACCTTTCCTATATGTAATTACACTTTATACTTGTACTGACCTTGTTATCAGTATCATTGAAATATACTAACCTGAAACAATCATGCGAAACATTCAGTATCGCCTAAGGCTTGATTGTCTAATTCGAGAATCGGGAGTCTGAAATGTGCGTATTCACCTAATAATGGCCGCATTATACACCAATTGATGTATAATTAGCCAGAGAAAAATCACCATACACAATCTGCTGAAACCTAAGAGCTTAGGGGCATCCTTCTGGATCCCACAAAGGCGGTAAGCCGGATTCATTAGAAGCTCTGGGCCGTCACTAAACCTTTCTCATTTTATCTTGATTTGCTCCTCCACTTGTTTTATTTGTTTCGATGGATTTTCTTGCACATGCAGTTTGTCATTTCTGTAGCTACATGCATGATGTATTCACAACAGGGGGTGGATACAGAAAAAATTCAAGTGTGTGTTTGGCCAAGGGGGATGTTTGTGCGTTTTCCGCGCAAAAATGGGGTGTTGTGTTGAATGCCCCCAAATGGCAATGTTAAAACTTTTAAACTAGGGATGGGGGCAACTCCTATTACCATCTACCCTCCGCCACTGCATATATTTCAACAAAATTTTACTGTCATCTGTTGTAAAACGGTGCAGCTTACTTTTTTGAAAACAGTCAATTTGACTGAGTCGGCCACAAAATGCAATGCCTGGAAAATCTCTTGTAATACGTAACATAATATGGCAGCTTGTGTCTCAGAATAAACGCTGAAAATGGTTGATGTCAAGCCTTGTACATTGACGTTTTTGTACAAAAAAAATTCTAAACCCATGCTTTGGTCCATTCTATTTTATAGATACACTGAATATGACCTGGACATCCTGAGTATTGATTTGTAAAATTGACCGTCCAGTTTGCGGAAAGTCGATTAACACAACATTTTGCAAAATGCGTATTGCACTCTGTATTAGAGACACGTGTCATAGATTGCGTCACGTGATAAAAGTTAACTAAAATATATACATGTATATTTCGACTTTTCAACCACAATAAAGAGTTTTATTTATTTTTATGCCCCCGGAATCTTCGATTCATATATTTTTTGGCCTGTCCGTCTGTCTGTTTGTCCGTTTGGATGTTTGTCCGCAAAAACTTTTACATTGGCCATAACGTTTGAATGGCAAGTGATAGGACTTTCATATTTCACATGTTTGTTCCTTATGACAAGCCCTTTCTACTGGTACCAAAATTTTTGACCTCCTGACCTTGACCTTGAAGTTTGACCTACTTTTCAAAAACTTTAACATTGGCCATAACTTTTGAATGGCAAGTGGTGGGACTTTCATATTACACATGTGTGTTCCTTATGACAAGCCCTTTCTACTGATTCCAAACTTATTGACCTACTTTTCAAAAACTTTAATATTGGTCATAACTTTCGAATGGCAAATGGTGGGACTTTCATATTATACACGTGTGTTCCTTATGGCAAGCCCTTTCTACTGGCACCAAACATTTTGGCCCCCTGACCTTGACCTTGAAGTTTTACCTACTTTTCAAAAACTTTGGCCATAACTTTTGAATGGCAAGTGGTGGAACTATCATATTACACAAGTGTGTTTCTTATGACAATCCCTTCCTACTGGTACCAAACTTTTTGACCTCCTGACCTTGACCTTGAAGTTTGACCTACTTAAAACTTAAACATTGGCCATAACTTTTGAATGGTAAGTGATAGAGCTTTCATATTTCACATGCATAATTCTTTTGGCAAGCCCCTTTCACTGGCATGTGGAATCCGGGGGCATCAGTGTTTCACAAACACATCTTGGTTTGGTTTTTTTTACTTAAAATCTTTGTTTTTGCAGTCTCGAGAAACTAAAATTCTTTGCATCAAGAAAGAAGACATGTCGATAATTAAATGTTGAACAGAAATTGTCTATTTCACCATACTTTGAAATTTTAACAGTGACTGCTGTTTTTAAAAATACTCCGAACTCATTATGATGCCTTAATCCAACGTCAGCCCCACATTTGAGCTGAAATTTTTCAAATGATTTTTTTTTCAATCTCCATGCCTCGCAGTCTCGACCAATTGCAATCAGTCATTCACATTAGCAAGGAAGTTCATCTTTTCTCCTCTATTGTAATATGACATATTATAGTTACCTTTAAAAAAAAAAAAAGAGCGAGCGAGCCGTGGCTTCTGAGAAGAGCTTTTTTTTTTGTCTATTGCTTTAATTCATGAGAGCCCACGTTGGGCTTCCTTCCTGATGAGACTTAATTAAGGTGACGACACCGCGAGAAGAATCCGCTGGCGAAAGTGTTTTTTCGTGAAACACCGCGTAACATGACTTTAACAGCTGAACGCACGATCATATATTGATCACCGAGGCAACATGAGATTTTTTAGGCAATATAAGGATTTGGACAGCGATGGATGTGTTTTGTCAACATAATTTTGCCAAAATCAACTTGCAAGACACATCACGCTGTCGTTCGCTTTGAGCTATATCCGCTGTTTTTATGTCTTGAAATTTGTAGTTGAATGATGTAACTGTCAAGCATAGAATAAAACGTCGCGCTTTAGTAACTAAAATAGATGCAAGTATTGCTAGTGATTAAGTACAACGGTTAACAGTCACCTGATTTTCTTCTTCTTTGAACTGGGATGTTTAGATAAAAATGATGTGTCAGTTTTTAAGCCACAAGGGTTACTTAAATAACTTTCCTTCTATTCTCGTCCGTCAAACCCTAAACTCGAGAACAAGATTACTTTGCAACAAAATTGCTGTGCAGGTCACTTTTGCAGATCTATGAGCAAAACGCGAGTTCCTNCCTAAACTCGAGAACAAGATTACTTTGCAACTAAATTGCTATGCAGGTTACTTTTGCAGATCTATGAGCAAAACGTGAGTTCTCTAGATCCAGTTCATTTTCGAATTCCCAACGTTACTGTGGTTTTGTTCTGATCAAACAGCGTGACTTGACCCGAACTAAGGACAAAGTCAAGATTTTTCAAAGAATTTTATGATATATTCCAATATGAAACCATTACTGTGGCTTTCCCCCTACCCTGGGATCATTGTGACCAAACTCGAATCCACACTATATGAGGACCATTGCATTTTTATCAAAACATATTGTAATCATGAAGTTATTGTGAAGAATACTTTCAAAGAATGTTCACATGCTCATGCATTTCTCTGTAAAACTATCAGCCCCTCATGCAACCTTAACAAGATATGTACGCTACATTTGTTTCATGAGGATTGTTGCTTTTACTTATCAGTTTGCGACACTGATTCTGACCGTTTGTGTAACCTTTGATAACTGTTATGGTTCGTCCTGTTCCAGAAGGTTGTGGTGTTGATAATTCTGAATGTGCACATGAAGATGTTCATGTGAAATATTTTACACTAGTGGTTCAAAAACCACTTTTGAAAAATATATTTTTGGATAGAACTTTAACTTTATTTCGGTTCCGCTCTAATTCCTTGTGTGATGGTGACGCGGAACTTGAATCTAAATCTACGTGAGACAGCAGACCAAGTGCACACTTGTGGTTCTTGAAAATAAAATTAACTATACACGCTTATTTCCATGTATAATTTTGATTCCTTCCATTGTGACCCAATATCCGTTAGGGTCCGGGTTACATTATTTGTAGAATAGGTCACCACCAGCATCCTCTCGTAAGAGGTGATTACCGGGTAAATAGCGCGGTCCTAAAAAAATGAAATAATTCATGAACTTTTCGTACATGTATATTGTGCAAGGGGACAGAAAACACGGGAAATTGGAATGCGATGGGCGTAATCAGCAGCAAGCGAGAAGAACAGAGGAAAGAAAGCCGTACCAATACGGGCATCGATTTCATGGACATCAGTTTTTCTGTGTTTGATGATTTTTAATCGAACAGAAAAGATTATATGAATTGTCGCAACAAATCGAAAGGGACGACACTGAAACATTTTAAAGAAGAAAATGTCGACAATGCTTTTGGACATTTGAATTCTGGGAAATGGCAGCGCTTATAATGAACATTTCATTCTGACAGTGCTTATGGGTGTTTTATTCTGATAAATGACCATGCTCATTTCCCAGTGCCAAAATTGAAACTCCACTCAGTAAACAGTATTTTATTGATCAGAAATCGCCTCCGTGAAAGCTGACCGTAGGAGAGATACTGGGTATCCGATAAATAGAATCTTGCTAACATATGATTATCGCATTTTTTTCTCTTGTACGTCAAGTAGTTGCATATAAGTTTTTGATTTTCAAACCATGGGTTTTCTTCAGTAATAAATTTCTGTGTCTTTTATTCAGGATGAAGTGCATAGAAGGAGAGACTAACTGTAGTAGTTCAGGGGTCCGTGTTTGCCGGTTTCCTTATTTTTGTATTATTGGTGAAGTGATCAGGGTCCGTGTTTGCCGGTTTCCCTATTTTGTATTATTGGTGTAATAGTCAGGGGTCGTGTTGCCGGTTTCCCTATTTTGTTATTATTGGTGATAGTGATCAGGGGTCCGTGTTTGCCGGTTTCCCTATTTTTGTATTATTGGTGATAGGATCAGGGGTCCGTGTTTGCCGGTTTCCTTATTTTTGTATTATTGGTGATAGTGATCAGGGGTCGGTGTTGCCGGTTTTCCTTATTATTTGTTTATTGGTGATAGTGATCAGGGTCCGTGTTTGCCCGGTTCCTTATTTTTGTATTATTGGTGATAGGTATCAGGGGTCCGTGTTTGCCGGTTTCCCTATTTTTTGTATTATTGGTGATAGTGATCAGGGGTCCGTGTTGCCGGTTTCTCCCTATTTTTGTATTTATTGGTGATAGTGATCAGGGTCCGTGTTTGCCGGTTTCCCTTTTTTGTTATTATTGGTGAATATGATCAGGGGTTCGTGTGTGCCGGTTCCCTATGTTTTGTATTATTGGTGATAGTGATCAGGGGTCCGTGTTTGCGTTTCCCTATTTTTGTATATTGGATAGGCAATCAGGGGTCGGTGGTTGCCGGTTTCCCTATTCATGTATTTGTATTATTGGTGATAATGATCAGGGGTCGGTGGTTGCCGGTTCCCCTATTCATGTATTTGTATTATTGGTGATAGTGATCAGGGGTCGGTGGTTGCCGGTTCCCCTATTCATGTATTTGTATTATTGGTGATAGTGATCAGGGGTCCGTGTTTGCCGGTTTCCCTATTTTTGTAAATACTAGTGGAATTGATCACTGTATGTAATCTCTATCTTTTTCCAAAAAACTTTATCCTGTTATAACTTTTAAGTGATACATGAAGACTGCCTCAATTTTAGTACACTGTTGCCATCGTTATTAGCGTAGCTTGGTGATCATGCCTGTCGTATGAGCATAAGGGAGACCATCATTCCCGCGCCAAACGCTAAAATGGCTTTAAAACTACGTATTGATTTGAAACATTGAGGATGGGGGTCCCCATGTCAGAATAGGTACTTGTTATTATCAGTTATTTCACTCATTCATCCTTAAACAAAAACATACCCGATAATTTTTGTATATTAGTAAAACATGTGCTGTTTAAAAAAATCATTGAATCTAGCCTTAATAACTTCAATACTAACTTCAATAAAAAAAAGTGATATGTTTGCTTACTTCATCAAAAACAAATTCAAATTCACAAAACAAATATTTTTTTTTCGTATTTGAATGTACGAAAGTAAACCGCAGATGTTGTGATTTACACTAGTAAAATTTGAAGGATTTAGTTTGATATACATTTGTATTAGTAGTTAAAACACTAATAGGGTATATACTACGTTGACTACGATTTACATTTTAATCTTTTGTTTTATATTGGATATTTCAGTAACCCTATCCATCCAACCACAAAGCAGAATTTTCATCCACCCATCCACCCATATAATTATCTACATTACTTTCTTTTACAGCAAAACTGGACGGAGTGAAGACGTACATGTCTCTACGGCGTGTTCCAATCCGGCTTCAGGATCGGGTCATTAAATGGTTCGACTACTTGTGGTACTGTAACAAATCAACGGACGAAGAAAAAACACTGGTCCTTCTACCAGACAAACTGAAGGCCGAAATCGCCATCCACGTACATCTAGACACGCTCAAACGCGTGGAAATCTTCCAAAATACTGACGCCGGATTTCTGTGCGAGCTCGTACTGCGCCTAAAACCCGTCCTATTTTCTCCGGGCGACTATATATGCAGAAAAGGTAATGGCGTCATCTTGTGTGATCTTTGGAAACAACAAATACTTAACCTTCACTTTGTTTAAGATGACAAAACAGCTGAATATCTTAGTACACATACTTCAGATTAAGGTGTTAACTAGCTCTTAGTGACAATAATTTTAAAATAACGTACGTGTAGTTGAGAAAGGTAATGACACTTGTTAAACATACGCACATCAAGCAAGTTACACTATTCACGATACTTTGATACACCATTAGTGTACTGAACAGGCACACTATATATAGATGCTAGTAAATGGTATTGGTGAACGAAGATGCGTTTTTTTTTAAGTTTTAGGTCGCTCTTAAATATTGCTTCTAGACCCAATTTTCACCTTCAAAATATATATACAAGAAGTCAGCATTTTACGTTTTATAAGAAATATTATAACCATTCAAAAACGACTCAAGTTCTGTTCATGATGAATAATGCCCAAGTTCAGAAGAATTAGAAAATAGTTTTTTTTTCCCTGCATGCTTTGAGTTTGATATGATACTTAAAACCTTTAAGAGGACATGTTAGATAAGATTTGTCTTATAAAGCTATTTTTGAGCTTCAGTCGCTGCAAAACAAATCTGGCATGCCGCCCATTACTGTTGTAAGAAATCTTTTGCGTACAAACGCATTTAAAAGAAATATTTCTACTTCCCTTTTTCAAGATACCGTAGCCCTTGGGGTTAGTGATATTTTAACTAATACTCAGGTGACCGATAAGTCCTGTGGGTTTCTTGTTACACGAGAACCAACTGTCTAAATAATGTCAAAAAGCCTAGTCTTTGTTGTGAGGAATGGTCGTGTAAAGTATTGGCAAGTCACTTGTTTTAATGTTGTTGATTTGGGAAAAGTTTTGTGATTTCAAATTAACTCTAAAGTTCTCTAGAAATTTTGTTATAGAATCTCCATTTGATTTACACCACTTAATTCTCACTCATGTTGTGGCACAATACGTGTGTTTCCTTCACAACTGTCAATATTTTCGTAAGTTCTCTGTGGAACGTTTACTAGACTCAGCAATATCAGTGGCGGATCCAGGGTTCGTCGAAAGGGGGCCCTGTCCTTTGCAAAATGGGGCCTGCTATATCCCACTGGCTAGATGTATAGGCTTAAGCCCAAATAGGGGCCCAGGGGGCGAAGCCCACGGAAGCTCTTGAGTTTATGAGCTTTATAAAATTATATTAGGGGTTTATTTAGCTAGTGTAGTTGTCAGTCTGCCATTAGTGTCAATATTAAGTAAAATATCCAATATGAAACAGATATGTGGTGTCCTTTATTTCGAGTTCCTCGGGGTATATCAAATTGAC
>CAJDSM010037559.1:18824-29904 GCA_903981925.1 Ostrea lurida
TGACACCACTTCTGGAATATGTTGTGGAACACTTTCACACTGGTCCATATATATGCGTGTATACGTATGTACATGATATATGAATTTAGTACCACAAAATAACATCATTAATATTTATATTGTCCTATCACCTACGAGGTATTTCTACATAATAGTCGGATGTTGGTCTTCCGTTTGTGATTTGTCTATTTTTCTTTTACTAAGTCACATTTCTTATGGGATCCTTGCAGCAAGATCTTCGTTTCAATTTATTTTTACCGTCCAATTAAGAGCCTTAGGTCACTAATTAAAGGGTAGAATCCAAAACTTCTCATTCTAAAGGAGGATTTTTTTTGGTATTCAATGACATCCTATCGATTTCCAAGTCATGAATGCATTTATGGATAGTGTGCGTATAAATGTTGATGAATACATTACGTAACCCCGTGGGGACCCGGGTCAGAATAGGTCCTTACATGTAGTACCCCTTGCTTGTCGTAAGAGGCGACTAAGACCCCTCCCTGCTCAAAGGTCATGAGCGTCGAGCAAAGGCCTAAATTTGCAGTCCTTCACCGGCAATGGTGACGTCTCCATATGAGTAAAATATTCTCAAGGGGGACGTAAAACTACATGTAAAGGCAAATCATTTACGTATATTTTAACTGCTGGAAGTTCTGGCAAAAATGGTTCGTTTGTTGACTTGTTTTACGTCCCATCGAGAATTTTTCACTGGTACTGAGGTGTCACCAGCTGAAGGTGAAGTACACTGTACCACTAATTCAGACCTATGCTTAGCCCTCACGATCGTAGCAATGAGGGTTCTTTACTGTGCCTACGCCTGTTGAGATACAGGCCCTCCGTTGTTTAAGGTCATTCCTTAAAGATCCGTGATTTTCACTTCAGCTTGACGAAAGAGCAATCATGTCTCAATCATTTCCACAAAGCCCTCATATTTAATTGTAGATGTTTTACAATACGGAGATTGTCAGCTTGCAGAATCGGCTTCTAGCACTCAGATTCATTGAGTAATTTACGAATATTTAGATACCGGATTTATTTTTTTAAAATAATAATTTGGCATGCTCTGACGAAAGGCCCCTTTACATTTTCTTGTTGCTTAGTGGAAGAATGTTCGCTCCGAATCGTAATCGGGAGGTCGTGAGATCGGGACACACTCATCAATATAAATAATCATTTGAATTATGTATATATAGGTATATGTTGCAGAATGGGGTACCCGACAAATTGCTAGTGAAATTATCATAGTAAATACAACAGGTAGGATGACTCCAATAGGCACAATAATCTGAAATTTTAGGGTGAGGGTGGATATTATATACCTCTGACATGTGTATGTTTGTATTCATTTTTATGTTCCTCATGTACCATCATATGGTTTGAGCGAATAAATTGAACTTGAACTTGAAGCGGACAGTCATGACATTTTGTGTTGAATACCTCGCCTATTTAGACGACAAAATTACTGAAGCAACAAAGACTGAGGGGGTGGGTGAGTGGGGCTTTATTGTACAGGTGACAATATGCGGTTTATTGTTTGCTAATCAATTGTCAACCCAATGAGGAGGATAAAAATTGTAAGGTTGTCCATACTTTTGTGTAGATTTGATGAAACGGGTGGTCAACGAATGCGTCACACTGAGGGATTGTTTTCGGTGTGGCAACAGTACACAAAGTACAGTTGAAAATGTAGGTATGGAAATAATCGCCCCCATCGGATTCTGCTTACTCCTCCTAGGCACCTGATCCTACCTCTGCCGACTGGTGTGTCCAGGGGTCGGTGTTTGCCCAACTCTTGTGTTTGTATTCTATTAGGGACTTACTAGATTGATCACTGCTCAAGTGGAATTAACTTTAAAAGGTAACTAGACAATGACGTCAAATAACGTGATAATTCTACCAAGGTGTACCGAATGAACCAATACAACACCGAATTAATTTACCAATCTGTGAAATGTTAGTTCCATTAATTGATTTCAAAAGAAATTCTAACCTATATCCTACAAATTAAAATAGCAATGCTTCGATAATTTCCGAACAGCTATCAATTTACTATGCTACAGATTCTACACCGTACAGAAGATACAAATTAAGGAAAGACGCCCCTACTCTGTGTTTGATTTATTTCCCTCTACTTGATACCAAATGAAAGGTTCAAAGAATTTTAATGTCTCACAATCCCTTAGAAGAAAAGCTGTTGATATATTCCAAAGACGTAAGGGTAAATTGCCATACATATTTATGAAAGTTCGTGCACGAGACTAAACGTCGTGTTTTACTTTTAAAAATCCATCGCCTCTGGTCAGGGTTCCTCGTGTTCTATTGATTTTCTTGTCTTTTAAATGAAACAGGAAATAAAAAAGGAACAGAACACAGAGTAGCTACTGTCCAGCGTTATGGCCAATGTTGCAATCTATTGATGTTTAAGGCTATGGCGTGACTAGTGGAAAATATTTCTTTTCTCTATTTGCATGACAATATGACATGTAATTGGTTTCTCTCGTGGACAAAAGAAAGATGTCAGTTTTCTGAGGGGGTAATCTATTCGCAATATTTGAAAGTATATCAGGAAAAGGTCGGGCGGAGGGCGAACTTGCCCCCGCGGATGAATATCGCTTTCAGACTGGTGTTAGCGGAAGATTGAATGAGTGATCGATGGTGTTTCTTTGTACAAAAGTCAGCTTTTCTCACCTATTTCTCAATGATTCCAAAGAACCTTATATCCTCAAACAATCGATCTTTTCTAATTTAATTCTATTACTAAGCTATTTAGTGATAATTGTGTTACCATGGTGTTTCGGATTCCAAACTTGATACTTCTGTATATAAATCAAAAATAATAACTTATTAACTTTTGCAAATAGCTTACTGTAAATCAACTTAGCTGATTCACACACATAACTTTGTCGCGGAATATAGTTCGTGAACTCTTTGTGTATTTGATTAAGAGTCCGCTGAGCTCTGCACACTGGAGAGTTCAGATTTCATGCTACATTTCTAAAATTAGAGCGATCTGCCCGTTGGTGTATAATGAAAGCG
The DNA here is from genome assembly GCA_903981925.1 of Ostrea lurida. Classification (NCBI taxonomy): domain Eukaryota; kingdom Metazoa; phylum Mollusca; class Bivalvia; order Ostreida; family Ostreidae; genus Ostrea; species Ostrea lurida. The sequence continues at coordinate 21,861 of CAJDSM010037559.1, forward strand.
TAAAGATATAGCGAAGAGTGATCAATCGCACAATTCCTATACGGAATACAAATTAAGAGGTGGGCAATCACGAACCCTGGACATACCAGAGGTGGAATCAGGTGTCTAGGAGGAGTAAGCATTCCTTGTCGACTAGTCAATCCCACCGTGGGGCCCTTATCTTGATCAAGTAAACGGAATACATGTTATCCGCAGTGTAAAGAAAGGTCTAACAACGTCAGACAGCATTTGACCCAATATAATAAATTTAATTTTACAGTGTCATACACAATTTGTAGTCAATTGAAATAGTTTGAAAATTATACTAGTATTATACCAAGCTAAAGTTAATGAATGATTTACTTGCAAAGCAAATTGCCATTTTAGATTTTAAAACATAATGATTTCTGTTTATCATTTTTCCTAATGGTACTCTGAATATATTTCCTGGGGCACGTAAAAATAAACTCAATATGTACACTTTTATGTAATACAATTAATAAACACAACAACAACAAACAAAACAATAAAAAAGCCACCAAAACACCCATTTGTCTATAGTATATAGATAGTCCGTAAAGATTACAATGTATATAGCATTTCGTAAAATTTCTAAATGTCCTCGAGGTATGTCTAGTAATGATACATGTTTGTAGGCTATCTCTGTCTGTATGTCTAGTAATGATACATGTTTGTAGGCTGTCTCTATGTCTAATAATGATACCTGTCTGTAGGCTATCTCTGTCTCTATGTCTAGTAAATGATACCTGTTTGTAGGCTATCTCTGTCTCTATGTCTAGTAATGATACATGTTTGTAGGCTGTCTCTATGTCTTAGTAATGATACATGTCTGTAGGCTATCTTCTGTCTCTATGTCTAGTAATGATACATGTTTGTAGACTATCTCTGTCTCTATGTCTAGTACCGATACCTGTTTGTAGGCTATCTCTGTCACGGGGTATATCTAGTAGTAAGGTATATATTCTAATCGAGAATTCATGTCGTGCTTTTGAAATTTGTATCCTGTGCAAAGGAGTGTGTTCAGCTACAAACTCCCTTCTGAATTTGCTTTGATAAGGACCGATGTTCTATGTGCGTTGAAAGCGCCATCATACAATGCACCTTAATGGGTGAACAGTCTTTTGGAACTTTCATTATTAAATGGATATTATTTTTTGATGTTGGAGCGGTTGGTCTTTGTGAAAAGTAATTCAATCAATATAAACTCCTTTTACATTGAGAATAAGTTGGTATGTGTATTATTTAAGGTCCCTTCCGAAAAATTTTCTCTTGAAAAGCCGCAAAATTTAGGCCTGTGCTCGGCGCTTACGGCCTTTGAGCAGGGAGGGATCTTTGTCGTACAATGTACCACACCTGCTGTGACACGGGGCCTTGGTGTTTATGGTCTCATCTTATTGACCACCCCACTTACATGTAGTCGTATCTTACGACAAGCATTGGGTACTCGGTTTCATTTTAGATTCTGAAATATAAGTATTTTTCTTGCACAAGACAGTATTTTAAATTAAAACACATTATACACTGAGTAATTGCATGCAGGGAAAAAATAGAACGACATGCGTACTTGTGCATTTCACAATTAAGAGGTTTTCTATACTGTAAATATACATGTAGTTTTGTTTGCAAATCTCCTAGGAAAAATGGATTTGAAATAGCGACAAGTAGCATTCGCGAGTAAGCTAGCACATACATGAATTGGTGACCTAGTGACGGTTCACAGCGACAACTAGGGTACTCGTGAATATTTCTCATACTAGTATAAACATTTTGGCGATATAGAAGGCTTTTTAGGTCCATCTGTTTCGTCCTTGTTCGTCGGTCGTTCTCTGGAACGGTTGAACCAATTTCTGCCAATTCTGGTATATAGCATCTCTTCATCATGATAAACAACAGTTGTGAATTCCACGGTCTCTGTTTCTCTAGGTTTGAGTGGTGTGGCTCAAATCATCAAAATTAATATAATAAAAACAATTCTATACTTCTGGACATGAAGTAGTCAAAGTATTGACATTTTAATAAGCAATGACCCTGTACCAAAACTGTTAAATATAACCCCTTGATCCAGTTTCCATACCCCGGATTGTGCTAAGTTGGACATGTACTATATTTTAGATGATCTCTATTTCTGGAACTGTTGGTATGGTCAAAATTACGCTAAAACTGTGAAATTCATGAGTCTTGCGTGCCTCGGGTTGGAACTAAGTTTAAATACATTGTATTTTAGGAAATCTTCTTTACTTCTAGGCATTGAGGAAGGGAATTGAGCTGCGCGTTTGTAATGGACATTGAGCTCTCTGCCAAAAGTTCATGACTCTATGGTTCCTGACCCCGGGTGGTTCAAATGTTGAAAATGAAGAAAATCTATTTTGCTCCTGGACATCAAATGGACAAATTGTTTGACTATTCTACTGAGCAATGATCCCTATCTGAAAACTGTAAAAATTAAGTTGCCCTGGGATTAAACGTAAGGTGATCATATATTGAAAATGAAATACGTTTAACACTTGTCTTTACTTTCGGGCAGCTAGCAGTCCATGGAACCGGGATTGAGGCCCAAGTCGCGGAAAACTTGCTTCTATATGTATATTGAAAATCAATTACATGTATATTCTTTTAAAACTCTCTCGTATTTCTGGACATCCAGAAAAAGAAACTCACTGTTTACATTATCAATTGTGAAATCATTTCCCCGTAGTTAAGGACTCTCTCTCTCTCTCTCTCTCTCTCTCTCTCTCTCTCTCTCTCTCTCTCTCTCTCTCTCTCTTTCTCTCTCTCTCTCTCGCATGTTGACAGATGCATTGCTTGTAAAATGTATATTGTAGATAATTATGAATAGCACAAAGGTAAAGAAACAATGATTTACGCATCTCAGACGATTGTTAAGGCCCATGGACCTTTTGTGTGATCTCCAAAGACAGGCACGTGGGAATCGCAGTGACATGGGGGAGGCGTGTCATCATATGAGTTTTTATTTCCACCTCTTGTGTCATTTGGTTGTTAAGCACGACTTTTTTCTTCAAAGGGTCCCGTAACATTGTTATACATTTATTTATTCAAAAGATACTTGAATATTCTAGGGTTTATTCGGCTAGAAAGAGCTTTGCATATATCAGAGGTATATTTCGTCGTTNCATCATATGAGTTTTTATTTCCACCTCTTGTTAAGCACGACTTTTTTCTTCAAAGTGAGGTCCCGTAACATTGTTTTACTTTTATTTATAGATACTTGAATATTCTAGGGTTTATTCGACTAGAAAGAGCATTGCATATATCAGAGGTATATTTCGTCGTATTCAATCATACTTGTATCTGATTGAAAAGTCTCGTCGATAATTATGTATTCCAGGCCATCGTCACACTTTGATATTAATATTTTATAAATCACGGACTACGAGGCATTTGGATGAACTGTAAACTAATTTTGAGTATATATTGTAATCAATACAGTGATAATGACCATATACAAGGATTAAATCTCTTGATAAATGAAGCATCCGAGATAATTGGCTGCATGGAAATCAATATTGAATGTAACGAGTGGTGGTCGAAACTTGGTCTCGATTCATTTCCTTTGTAACTCATGAAGTCCAAAATGATACATCGGCTTGGCTCATTAACGTCGTAGAGCCCCTGAAATTAATGTGATTTGTACTTCAGTTATGTTGAGTAACTCTTGATTCTCTTAGACATAACAGGAAATCACCGAGAACCATTACAACGAGATAGAATTTCATACAAAGACATGGGCTTATTTCATTCAAACATTTGTCTTGTTTTATTTTTCTAGCTGAGTATCTATTGATGATCTCTTTGTTGTTCTTCCTCTTCTGATCATTCCTAGGGAGAGGCGAGGATTTGACACAACATGTGCACAACGAATGCCTCTTTGGATTGATCGATTCAGGGTCGAGAGGCTTTTGTTCAAATCGAGGCTGTGTCTTGCAAACTTTCGGTCATTATAAACACCAATGTTCTGTGTCATCATTTGGTGTTACAGAGGTTTCAACAATCTTGTTTAAAGTTGCAATTTCGCAGATCCTATGGTTAAAAGTTACCTGTCATGTTTCATATAAAATGAGGTCGTTCTTTTCACGCTGATTGTGACTACCCATGGACTACTACGGGGTTTTAGTTTTATTATGACGACAGGGGGCGCCAATCTACGGGTGACGCTTAATCCTCCTGGACGCCTCAGTTCACCTCTGGTGTTTTCATGGATCCTTGTTTGTTCTGTTCTTAATCTAAATTTTATAGAATTTATCAAATTAATCACTATATTATCTTTGCATTTTTCATCTAGCGCAATATACTAAAAACTGCATTGCAGTTATTTATTTTTGAATTGTAGCAATTCTTAGCGAAGGAATTATGGCCAGAATAACAAGATTCAATAACACTGGTCCTAATTCACATAAAACTCGACATAAAACAGCCGATATCGCATCAGTATCGTAAACAGCTGTGTATGGAAAAGAACCACACAATCAATCATTGAAATTATAGGCAAAATTATTCCTGTACTTCAAAAGCACATATCTTCAAGTTCGGAAAATATGGTTTATTACCCGGTACGTTTAAATAGCTAAAGGGATTTCCGGAAACTTGTTGGAACAATTACTTTCTTCAGTGGTTTTCATATCCAATTTTATAATGATACATTATATACATGTAAATGAATTATTTCATGGAGGCTAATCATTTTACTTTGCAGGCGAAGTTGGCAAGGAAATGTATATTGTCAACAGGGGGAGGTTACACGTTGTGGCAGACAATGGAAAAACGGTGCTCGCAACTCTGAAACCTGGAAGTTATTTCGGGGAAATCAGCATTCTTAACATGGGTACTTCCGGTAACAGAAGGACGGCTTCCGTGCGCTCTGTTGGATACTCGGATTTATTCCGACTATCGAAACAAGACCTCTGGGATGTTTTGAAAGAATACCCTGCAGCTCGAGTTAAACTCGAAGCAATAGCCGTCAAGAGGCTAGAGAAAACGAAGAAGATACCTATTGAAAAAGGTACGTGTACACCAGCATTTACGTGTAATTTGTCATATCGTTTTAAATGTGTGTATGCTACAAAGTTAATAAGAAACATGTCTCACATTCTTTCTTCGTCGACTTTATTAACACATTACCAGTGTCATTGACATTCTATATTTTCAGCATTGGCAAGAAGCAAAAGTACGCCGGGACTTGTAGAGTCAACCGGAAAAATTCCATTAGAAGCAATGATGATTACTCGTCACCATACACTTCCGGCTGGTCTTCCAAAACAGTCATCCTCTAGTGGTGACGAAGCGACTCACGATGACAATTTCTCGGAAACGGGTGACAATGCTCATGCTGAAACTACTGCTGAACAGAACTCAGTACAAAATGAAAACTGTGACGTCTACAATGTGGGGACAATGACGTCACCAGACTCTCACGCGGGAGGCACACCACCAACCCGGTCCTTTGGACTTCCGGGCTATAGTCCTCCGATCTCACACAGAAGCCTGTGCCAAACTCCAAACATACCGACCGTCAGCGCGGCCACGCCAGTTCTTACAAACGCCGACGGAAGTTCCGCGCAATTATCGCCCCTGAATTTTACCTATAATCATACATATCCGTTTCAAAATCATCCCCAGCAAATTAATTTTTTGTCTCCGTATTGTGTGTCAAATACAATGAATCCCCTCTCTTCGCCGAGTCTTGCCACAAGTCGATCAGATAACCTCTCGTCCTCCCATATCAACTTGTCTCCACAAAATCACCCTCAGTCAACCTTAGTCCCCGTGTCCCCTGGGTATAACATGTCCAGCTATGGCTCTGTTAGTCCACAGAGTTTTTCATACGATACACCTAATGACATTCTGCTAAAAGAAATCAACACTCTTCGAGAAAGATTGGTTTCTCTCGAATCGGAGAACGCCACAATGACGGCAAAGTTAAACAGACAGCAATGGGATGTAGAACATAGACTATCAGAACTGGAACTCCAGATTTGTCAAAGTTCGAGTCAGGCGAGCACAGCTAGCCATGACGAACGATTCGAGGCCGTCAACAGAGAATCCATCATTTAGCAAAGTCTGAACTAGCGAACTATTGATTAAGGTCATTCCATACTATATCATCTTAGAATTATATACATGTTATATATTCAGCAGTCGTTCCACGCTCTTTCATCAGCAAAGGGGGATTCGGAGTTCAGCTGTTGAATTTCTTGTTTGTTATTTTTTTAGATATTTAATGCGCAAAACTCTCTTTTGCAAATTAAATGATAACTTTGATGTATATTTTTTATGGTCACGAGATATGATTCGTCAGCGACGTGTTTCGAATAAAAAAAAATGTACACATGTTCCACATAGTAAGCAACTCAAGCATATAAACTTTTTGAGTTTGTGAGGTAATTTTTTAAGCATGAAATGACCTCTACATTTTTGCACACTCTTCCAGACAAGCTTATCAAAACGTTATAATCTATTATAATTCTATGGATAAATTCCTACAGATTCTGCGTGCATGTATGGTGAACAGCAACAAGTAACAATATAGACCGTGAAGATAGAGGCTGCTAGAAAAATCTGAAAAGTGTGCTCAAAATGTGTCAATGTGAGGTAACGTTAATGACATGCCTAGGACCAGTTCTCTCTCTCTCTCTCTCTCTCTCTCTCTCTCTCTCTCTCTCTCTCTCTCTCTCTCTCTCTCTCTCTCTCTCTCTCTCTTTCTCTCTCTCTCTCTTCAGTGTGGGGCTGGTGTATCTGCAGTAGTGAAAAAACTTTCAAATGACTATACACTATCAAGATTTCAAGGGGAAAAAAACCCATTCAGTTTGCGAGACAAGTATAGTACTGTGCAATACTTACACGCAGGGTTTCAATAGTCACGTTTAAAGCCAGCATTTCGCAAATTCTATGGTTGTTATAGCGATTTTATTTGCCAATACAAACTGCCATTGGGTCCGTCCTTCTTATACACTGTGATTTTGACTATGGATTACTTTCCGTTTGCCCTGATCCAGAGGTCGGGGTGTGAACCGGTCGAACGAGGGGATGCTTACTTCTAGGGTCCGTGGACCCACCTGTATATCCAGGGGTCTGTGTTTGGCCAACGCTAAGATCGTATTCCTTTCAGGACTAATGGGAGTTATCACTGCTTTTCATACAAGAAAATCACACAATATATAATAATTTGGGAACAGTTTACACATACATGTACATGTTTCATTTTTGTACTTCTTTTACTGTATTGAATGTGTACAGTGGAACACTTAGTGGTCATGTTTAAATCAAATCTTGATATGGTTTGGTTATAGCAAACCCCCAGGGCCAGCGAAAACCTGTTCGCTATGACTGACCAAACTTATTATTATACAGTAACACATGGTTATACTGAACCCCCAGGCCAGCGAAAACGTCTGTTAAAATCAAGCTTCGTTATATCCAGTACAGTTTTCTTTATCTCCCTCTCGTAGGGAAATGGATATCACTACGCAGCAAGCGAGACTTTGTTTTGTAAAAAAAAGTTGTAATTAACGTTTTTGTTTCCATTTTCCCCTCCCATAATCGTCCGACATTTAATACTAATTTTACATATATTTCAAATTTTAAAACAACATGAACATATGTGGACGAATCATATATTGTGACCTTTAAAAAGACAATATCAAGATATTCATCCACAACGGTCCAAAAGATGCATCTAGCTTAAATAAACGATACTATATATCGCTGTTCATTAACTACTAGGAACTCCCTAATTTGTTTGATTTTGTTGAAATTTGTTGAAAATTGTTGTATTTACTATGTAAATACATTTAACTTTCGGTTTGTGGTTAATTAATGTTACTGTTTATCGTTATTTCTATATAGGTGGTGGGAATTATAGCAAATGATGAACCCTAAATAAAAGATACATATATATGTGTTGTTGATCTCCGAAGGCTTCTAATGCTTCAAAAAGATCATTGAGATTTTAGTAGAATAGGGCAATGAACATGAAAAAGGTTACCTCATGAAGTAGCGAAGGCAACTCGTTAAGTTTTAATGCATTCTC
>CAJDSM010037560.1:7795-18444 GCA_903981925.1 Ostrea lurida
ATCCCAAGATTTTATTTTTGCAGACTGCAAGTGAATTGTTACAAAAATATTGAGAAACGTAGCACATGTCCTTTAAAAGTAAATGTCCTGATATATCTTTTTCCAAAGGACATCTTTCTTCAAGATAAAAAAAAAATAAAATTATGAAATATAATTATATGTTTTTAACCTTCATTAAAACCTGTCTAGTTGAAGGTATATGTATGTGTACCTTTTTGATTAATTTTTCTTCTATGATAGAAACCAGACCAACATTTTGTCAGCTTTGTAAACTGAATAAGATAAGTATATGTATATCTGCAAATATAACGGAGTTGTAATCTATTCAATACACGGTGAAACGGTGATTTTCTGATGCAATTTATGAAGGACTGATATCGCTGGAAAAATAGTATTAAACATTAATAATAACCTAACATTTTAGTTATTTATTTAATGCATGTTTGCAGTTTGTTTATTGTATGCTTTCTGCGTATTGTTATGCCTGTACTGTTTTCTATGTCTGTTGTCCTTATACAGCTTTTTGTTGTTTTTTACCTTTGTTTTTTTTTTTTTTTTTTACCTTTGTTTGTCGAAATACAAGCTCTTCAGAGCTTATTTTTGTATTTGATATAAATTCGACGCAAATAAAGTTTTGTATCTGTATCTGTAAACTTACAAATTGGAATCTATAATAATATTCAGTCGTACTAAATAATTTTATGTCAAGCATAATTTTATGTTGTTTCCCCTCCACATGTCTATTGCTTAAGGTGGTTCTTACTACCACGTTTTTCATTTCGTTTTTTTTATCGCTGTTTTCCCGCCAAAAGCTTACAGGCCAACCACGTCACCATATAGCCCTAAAAGAGTAAAAGATATGATGTCACGTGAGCATACATATTTCGAAATTGGGGCCTTAGATCAAGTTAAATTGCTTAATTTGTACTAATGGCATAACGAAAATACATGCTTTCTTTTCGTTGATAGCATTCGAAAACCTTTAAAAGAATTAGAACGTAGCATTCAATTACTGCGACACGCATGCCTTTAAAAGAATTAGAACGTCAAATTGACTCTTCTTGGCATGTTGTATTAGTTATTTTTATCGTGTATCAAATCACAGCGAAATTTGGCTTTTAAAATATTTTATTTGTTGACAAAAAGAACCATTTTCTTATTTATGAGGCGAAAAATCACATTCAAAACTTGTATCACCTTTTGATGGTGAAATCATACTTTACATGTACATTATGTGGTGATCTCACCCACAAGAGCCATTCAATAAAATTTTGGTGTAGCGACCCACCTTAATTTTACGTGTCGGTATGTAAATTCATATTCACACTAATGCATTGTAGCATAACCTATCAGTCATTGAGAAACCCGTGGATAACTTCTGTAATGGCATTTTCGTTTAAAGTGTTTCGTCACTGTTACAGTTCAATCATCATTACATTGACTTTAGTCCTTTGTTGTATTAATTAATCGTTATGACATTTAATACCTGCCCTTCGCATACAATTGCTATATGAATTCTATTTGAAACAAAGTAAGGTCTTGAAATACCCCAGGGTTAAAAGATTACTGTAACATTGACTTATATTTTCTAAAGATTACAACTGTATAATCACTCTGCCATTCGTATCGAAAGGAGTTGTTCCGCGGTGTACTAAAGTAATACTTGTGGTTATTTACACAGCAAATACAAATGTGATTTGATTGGAAGATGACATAAGCTGGCCGTGATCAGTGGACCAAACAGTGGGTATAAAGAGGTGCATATGGGATTAACCCGTGACGTATGTCGTACCATTTAATATTGTAATCGATGAAAACAATTTCTTTGATTTTAATGGTAAACTGATTCGGGCTAGTACCAACACAAAGGAAAAAACAGAAACCATGAAATTTTCAGAAATAATTATGTTATGGATTTTGTGTGTAATTACGAAGTTTGTAGCGGGACAATCTGGAACAGATATGAACAATTTGTATACTTACCTGTTTACAACTCTCGGGTATAACAAGGATATACGGCCGAAACAGAATCAGAGCGAGGCCACCCCAGTGTCTGTAGAACTTCTGCTGACTGGCCTTCACGGACTGGATGAGGTCAAACAGCAGATGACGTCTGTTGGGGTTCTAACTATAAAATGGAGAGACGATTATTTGTCTTGGACCCCCTCATCTTATGGAGGAGCGACTTATATTGACGTTCCACAGGGCCAGGTGTGGAAGCCGGATTTACAAGTGCAAAATGGTTTAACGGACTTTGCAGAATTGGGAGGAAGTTTCATGAAATTACGTGTGTCCAGTGTAGGGGACGTGACTTGGACACCTTATAAAGTGTTTGACACAAAGTGTAAGATCAATACGAAATTCTTTCCGTTTGATCGACAGGAATGTCCTATCAATCTAGTAGCATGGAACAGCGATACTTCATCTATAACCATGACAAAAGGATCAAGTGCGATGCAGCTTGATGATGATAGCAGCAATGGTCAATGGACCATGTCCAGTCCAACTGCTGACGTCATAGTGGACGACAATAATTCTATGATGATATTTAAAGTAACATTGGATAGAAAACCAAAAGTTTATGTGCTCAATATCATAGTTCCCATGTTATTTCTGACAATTCTAGACGTGTTCACTTTCACTCTTCCTAACGATTGTGGGGAGAAAATGTCCTACTCTGTTACGGTCTTCTTATCTATAGCTATATTCATGACGATAATAACCAGTCTTCTCCCTCCTACGTCACATTCGACGTCATATTTAGAAATGTACATTCTGCTAGATTTGGCACTAGGAACATTGATCCTCATTATAACGGCGACTTCTTTAAGGATTCACAGTTGGACCCAACAGAGGAAAATACCTTCCTGGGTAAAGGTATTGACAATACTCTCATGGAAGTTGCAGTGTCGAACTGCTCCCAATTCCGTGAATCAGGACAAGAGCCCGGTGAGTCAGATTGACATCGCTAGCTATAATGAATTAGAGATGAAGGTTAGAGAAGAGGAGGAAGAAAAACGAGATAACGAAAATCGTGGTGAGACTGTACTGTGGACGGATGTGACGTCAGCTACTGACTTTTATATGTTTTTCATATTTTTGTTTATCATTTTAATATCCACATCTATTTGTTTTGGACTGTCTTCTTCCGCGTGAAGATATGATTAGTGTGGTTAAACAGTATAGAAGCACATTTGCATATTGAATGGTCGAATATTACAGTATTCTGTTTGTGATACAGCAAGCTTTTAACTCGGAATCAAAGTGTATAGTTGTCGGCAACTCGTGTGTAAGACGTCCATTATCGTCGTCAATTAATTCAAACAATATTTATTTTGTACGATTGGGCAATATGTGCAAATATTAGACCGCCTCTTCACCGTCCAAATTGGCGTTCATTGTTTACCAGTGATATCATTATTTCTGATCTTAGTTTCACTTGCAATCAATATTAACAATTAACTAAATCAACACTCTATTAATTTAGTGGAATTCCCAATATTTGCCAATAAACATTCATGAATTGAAAAAGGTAAATCTGGAAATAATTTGATTTTTAGGTCACCTAATGGATCTGCGTTTGTGCATCCAGTTTGTACTAACATTTTAACGTTTTCAGCTTCTTCTCGTACAAGATTAAGGCAGTTGTAAATCTGTGGTCCTTTACAACCTCTCCTCGGGCGGGATAGGTCTTCCGAAAGGAATGTCAAAGCAAGGAGATCTATAAAATCTTTAAAAATCATCTATACATCTCGAAGCATTAAAGGGACATGGACACGTTTTGAACTAAAACTTTTCAAATTTTAGATTGCCAATTTTGATATTTGAAATACTTAATCAAGTTATTTCTAGTGGTCAGTAAAAATTTGAAAGTCAGATGTTGAGTTGCAAGTAAAATACAGCGCTCGCAAGTCTTCGCTATGTAAACAAGGCTCGAGCCTTCTTTATGTTTAGAAAAAGACTGCTTCGTAGAAAATATCATGTTTAAAACAATATGAGATGTGAGAAACACTTGACACTATTTAATTGTGTTTAAAATGGACTTCTAATTTGAAAAAAAAATCTGCTTTAANNNNAGACTTCTAATTTGAAAAAAATCTGCTTGAAATGGAGCGTTTAGTAGCATATTTAATATATGTAAGCAAAATCATGGCTCGGGTCTTGTTTACATAACAAATAATTGTAAGTGCTGTATCTCACTTAGAAGTCAACAGATGACGTTTAATGTTTGCTGACCATTAGAAATACCTTAATCAAGCATTGTAAACATTAAGATTGGCAATCTAAAATTTGAACATTTTTAGTTCAAAACGTGTCCATGCCCCTTAAAGCATACAAACTGTGTCTAGTTAAAATGAGTAACGATGCCCCTATCGACATGGNTACAAACTGTGTCTAGTCAAAATGAGTAACGATGCCCCTATCGACATGGTGAATTGTTATAGAAGTTTTGCAAGGAACCGACATGGACCCTCAAACACAGACATTCGTTTGGCAATGTTATGACCACCATGCAAAGAAACTCGCCATTCTGGTACGAACACCTTAGAACGTCATCGCTAGCTTAGGGGGGAACGATAACAGTGTGTATCGTCACACTTGGTTAGCGAAGATGATATTAGATGTGCACCGATTTACAAAGGTAATTTCAGTATTTTACATGCATTTAAAAAATATTATGTTCTCCTTGACTAGATACAGAATATGTACTTAATGGTGTCCTTGTTCCATCTATAATCTTGAAACACTTTAAAAAAAACCCAAAAGAAACAACAAACGTAATTGTGTGTATTTGGATGACACTCAGTATCTTGAACGCTCGCAATGAACAATGATATTTTATAATACTCTTTTAATCTGTACCTTTATGTGAAAATATATGATCAACAAATGAAACACCCTATGTTGAAATCGTAAATCTAGAGTCCACGCCAGTTGAAAAACGTTTGTGTTCAGTTGATGCTTGGTATCAGTTTATTGCTACATGTATATATCATATTACATTTTGGCATTAAAATAATTGTAAAATGGATCACCAATGAGATCTCCATCCGTGGGTTCTGCTCCACCGCTGGAATGAGAAATGTTGATAAATAAAACGGATAAGTGATGGAACAAACTTTGAAACAATAGTTAAATTTTTATTAATCTGCCTTCTGGTTGATGTTTTGGTGCAATAAAATATAAACAAGAAATGTTTCGGAAACAGTACTAGTATGCCTCCTTGGTGCAGATTTGTAAACGTTTACACCGTATGTAATCATGAATTTGATATAGTACATGTAATGTCAAAACAGTTCCAAGATATTGAGTGGACGGTATCTTTATATGTCCAGAGTGGGCCTTTTTACCTTAGGATTTACCTTTGTCGTCTATCCATGAAAAGGGTTCTCAAGATAATCAGATCCAGAGTGGATTAACCCTTGGTCTTTGACTTTGTGACCTCAACATTACTAGGGGTTTATTTACTTCTAAAGGATATATACATGGTAGCAGTTCACTATGTTTAGACGTCTTTCAAGAATAGAGTTCTCAAGATATTAGCGGACAGTATCCTCTTTTGTCTAGGGTGGTGAACTCTTCTCGTTGACTTTGTGACCTCAACATCAATTGGAGTCATTTACTCCAGGCCTGGAGGTTATAAACATTTTTCTGTGCTCATACTCAAACTCGTACTTTGTGCTGATTCATTTATCTATGCACAGTCATGTTTGCTTTGAGTACAATCATACCAAACATCTAAATCATACTAAAATATCTTAACCATGTACTCCATTTGAGTATAAGAATGATTATATCAAAAGTTTCTTAAAGATTAAATCACCAATTTTGAGCTTGAGTATGAAAATTGGTGCTCAAAGAAGTTTATATAACCTCCTTGCCGGAAGTGTACCAGCTAATATCGGGCATATCCTCCTACAGATGCCACACTTCTAACCTCTCGCCCAATCAGTCATGGAAAGTAGTCATGAGAACTGTTCTAAAGCTAACTTAGAGCAGACATAAACCAGCCATAAAGCAGTCATCGAACTGTTATAAGTCAACTTAGAACAGACGTAAAGCGGTCATAAACAGTCGTAGAGCTGTTCTAAGTTAACGTCGAGCGGTCATAGAACACCCTCTATAAGCTGTTCTTTTCTAGATCAAGAATTAGAAAGCAGCTTTTTGAATTATAATTAACCGCTTTGGAACTGTCAGCTCATTAAAAATTCGCACGTGAATGGTAAGTGTCAGTGAAATTAACCACAGTACAAAGTTCAACCATCTGACATATTTTTGGACTTTCTTTATCCTCGTTATAACAAAACATACAATTTGACACCTACATTTAGCCATATATTGCTTAAAGACCCATTTCGTGATCTACGGTTACTGAAATGTAGGTGGAACGTAACCCAAACAGGTGTTATTACCTGGAATGAACCGGGGCCTACCCAGGTGTTAATGGCTATACACAGAGAAATACACTGGAAACTGAAACGTGTTAGAAGTCTACCTGTCCTTCGTTTGAGATAAAGATTAGATTACAATAGGCGAAGGTAACATCGTGTTAAACGTAATCATAATCCAAAAAACATATACAAAATCGAGTGTTGGGCATCACGGACCTCCGACAAAGCGAAGGTAGGATCAGGTGCCATGAGGAGTAAGCATCCTCTGCTGACCGGCCCACACCCGCCGTGAGCCCCGTAGTCGAAATAAAGTAAACGGGATTACCCGTAGTCAAATCTAGTAAGAAAATTACAGTCTAACAAATGTATGAAACAAATCAGTCAACATATGACTTAGTGATACTTTGTAATCGCAAACAAGGTCATTATAGCGACCGTAGAACATTGCGAAAATGATGACTTTAACGAGATTCGTTATAACCCTCAACTTCAACTTTTTTTGTTAGATAGTTGGCCTCGCTTTAAAAAATCCGCATGAACGCATAGCATGCTCTTGCGTATTGAATCACATGCGAGATATACACACCATAAAGCAGGTGATAGTGGTATATTACTACATAAGAAAAGGGAAAGTTGACGATTGCAAAGTTAAAGACATCAACGCTTATCATATAGTGTAGTTGTCCAGCCTGCCATTAGAGTCAATGTTAAGATAAAATATCCAAATAATGAAGCAGATCTGTCAGATTTTGGTGGTGTCCTTTATATCGAGTTCTTCGGGATATATCAAATGGACATAATTGTGAAAATTATGATTGTTAATTGATAACACATCATCTATATACCTATATGTAAGGTTGAAGGACACGGCAAGGTTTTTGTTTTTATCCCCGTAACAGTTTTTGTACAAATTCTGCTTCATATGAATATAAAATAAGTCTGCCAATAAGGGGGCACAATTAGTGCCCCATATAAATACAAACGGATTGTTGGAAGATCTGGTCTCCAAAGCACTACATAAATATTATCTATAAGAAAACCCAAGCATGTTCTTAATATCTACTTCAGAGTACTTGTGTGGGCAATCAGAGTGTTTTTTAACAAAATATGTGTCTTGTTTCCCAAAATGAAATTAGATCTTTTATTGCTTTCACTTATGATTATATATTTTGAGAACGTTAAGCGTCGATCACGCTACTATGATCTCTTACTTACAACCTAAGTTTACAGACTACAGTCTTTTTAATTGCTAAGTTTATATTCATATATATTCCTTTTAGACTTGTCCATCCGCGATTTGGCAATTATTCCCTGGTCTGGTGAATCACAACTGGCATTATTCTAGAGGCAGCTCTCGAGCATCCATAAGAGCTGTTCTACATGTACATGTAAGTTAACTTGAAACAGTCGTAGAGCAGCTCTAGAGCAGCCTGCAGAGCTGTTCTAAGTTAAATTAGAGCAGTCGTAAAAACAATTCTTATAGCAGCTCTAGAGCAGTCAGCAGAACTTTCTAGTTTAACTTAAAACGGTGTCATTAGACTGCTCTACGACCGTTTTAAGATAAGTTAGAGGTGGTCGCACCTGTATGTTAAGGGTGGATTGACCGTTGACCATGTAACCTCAAGATGTACAATAGTACAAAGTTTGAAGTCTGTCATGCAAATGGTTTGCAAAATTTTGGTGATAATGTCTTCCCATAGTGTTTTCGAGTTTCCATGGACACGAATTGCGCTGACCTGCTTTTACATTCTTACGAGACAAAATTCATTCAAAAGCTTCTACACGAGGAGAAGAAATCTAGCAGTGACCATTATCAATTCGATATATCGCCTCGCCCAATACAGATTTCCATTTCACACCCTGGATGACTCCGTATTACCTCCCAAACTGGTTGTGTAACTCAGCATCCCCTTGCGTGTCGTAAGAGGCGACTGAATGGGGCGGGCATTCGGATGAGACCGCAAAAACCGAGGCCCCGTGTCACAGCAGGTGTGGCACGATAAAGATCCCTCCCTGCTCAAAGGCCCTGAGTGCCGAGCATAGGCCTAGATTTTGCAGCCCTTCACCGGCATTGGTGACGTCTCCGTATGAGTGAAATATTCTCGGTGGGACGTAAAACAATGAATAATCAATCAATCAATCAATCAATCAATGTAACTAATAATATAAGAATAACCCTTATGGTGTCTTAACAAAAAGCAAGTTTAAATAAACACGAAATGGAAATATTCTATGTAAAAATTCATCGTCGTTGATATAGTGTGCACTTTGCAGATTGAAAAAGAACTATGGGAAGTTTCTTATTGTGAGACACTTACGATTTTCACAGATATAGTGGAAAGCGTTATGACAGTCATGATCAAACCAATTATTATGGGAATGAGTATCCATTAGAAGGCAATGCTGATGGTTGTGTGCGTTGTCGGGCTCACCACGTGACCAGCTGGTGAAGTTGAACGCTACTCCTGTAGGTTCCCAGACCCATTTGCCCTCTGTTGTCCAATCAGAGCCGCCCAACCAATATAGATGATCTAAAATTTACACCTTTATCGTTAAACTGAGAGATAGGGGTATTGTTGCCTCCCAAAAACCACGACAAATATAGTTAGAATATTATAAACAATTACATGTACTCTGGTTTGAAAATATGATAGAAATGAATATATATTGGTTTACAATTTCGCCTTTACCGCAGATCACCCATGGATAAGAACGCTTTGGTTGATATAGTATTGCATTGGCTAACGACTTGTTGAATCCGTTTGCACTACCATTGCAAAATACATTATAAACTTTTATGGTCCATACTAAGGCTGCGTATCTGGTGAAATTTCCGTATCGCGATATTGTCAAATGTACTGCGATATGTATTGCAATATTTTCAAAGTAGAATATCAACGATCTTTTCTCGTTATTTTCATTGACTATGAGATTGATTTGTATGCAGAATATATGAACAACTAGAAACAAGACTTCGTTATTTAACTCTATTGCTCTATTGGAAGTAGAAAAACAATGTCTTGGGAGTTAAGATCAATCACAGAAAATTTTCAGACATATTAAATGTAACATTTAATGTGAGGAATCTCAAGAAGAAGATAAATTCCTAGCCTGAACATCTTCGCCGATAAACCGGTATTGACAAAACGTATCGCAATACGATATCTTTTAATTAATGAATCGCAATATATCGAAATACCGGTATTATCGCACACCTCTAGTCCTTTTACGGTGATGTAGGTAGTCAACATTAACACTCGTGTTGGGTGTCTATAAATTGCCCCGCGTACACGTAGGGAATAAAAAGTGTTTGATATTTTTGTTTTTCTCTAATTTAAGTATGGTACTGTAGTAACAAAATGTACAGAAACCTATGATATCTTACCTGTGAACTGGGCACGTGCTATGTCACTTGATTCGTGAAAATAGAAATGGCAGAGTGAGTAATATTTGTAAGCAATTTAAAATCAAATAATTCTGGTTAAAACAAGTGAAATAATGTACGATATTTTACACAGCTTTATAAATGTGTAGACCCGTGAGGATCCGGGTTAGAATAGGTCCTCAGCATCCCCTTGCGTGTCGTAGGAGGCGACTGAATGGGGCGGTCATTCGGATGAGACCGCATAAACCGAGGCCCCATGTCACAGCAGGTGTGACACGATAAAGATCCCTCCCTGCTCAAAGGCCCTGAGTGCCGAGCATAGGCCTAAATTTTGCAGCCCCTCACCGGCATTGGTGACGTCTCCATATGAGTGAGATATTCTCGGTGGGACGTAAAACAATAAATAATCAATCAATCAATATAAATGTGTACTTGCGATGAATTAATGTTCAGTGTTGTTACAGGGGTATGAAGTATTTAAATCACGGCGGGTGTGACCGGTCAGCAGAGGATGCTTACTCCTCCATGGCACCTGATGCTGCCTTCGCTTTCGTCGAAGGTCCGTGTTGCCCTACACTCGATTTTGTATGTGTTTTTTTTACTATGATTATGTTTGATACTTTGTTACTTCGCCATTTTATATCATACAACTCAAATCGGTGAAAGAAAGTGGGCAGGCTAAAATCGGCCAATGAAAACTCGCGTTATATTACATCAAACAAGTTCAATTGTTACATTCACCCGATGCAATACTATATCGGCCTAAGTGTTCTAAATAACAGTTAAGTGCTTGAAACACAACTAGAGATGCAGTCCTTGAGCAATTGTCATAACAAGTTGGTTCCTCCTTGCAGTAAGCAATGTGAGCCCAA
>CAJDSM010037568.1:4770-14770 GCA_903981925.1 Ostrea lurida
CACATTATACAGATCTAGACAGTTGCCTCTTCAACAAATATTGAAAAGGGAGAAATTCATATCTAGTGATCAGTCATTCAAGGAATTACTTAGTAAAATTCCACTTTCATTCTACGCACAAATACTCCGAAATTAATGCCGGTATTAAAATGATGCTGCAGTTATTCATTGGCAACATCATCGTAGTCTTTGGTAATCAGATCTTCCAACAATTCCATGGAATGTCCATGGGCACGAATTAAGCTCCTTTGTTAACTGACCTAATTTTATATTTTCAAGAGACAGATTATTTTCAAAAGCTTATACATGAGAAGAAAAAACCTCTTGCTGTGGCCTTTGATTATATAATTTCCAATCATATGCTGATTCGATATATCCCAGGAACTCAAATAAAAAGACACCACAGTCCACATGTCTGCTTCGTATTAAATATTTATATTGAAATTATAATTATATTGACGGCAAACTAGCAACTCAACTTTAAGACAAACGGGATGATTTTCAGCTTCAACGACAACTTCCCATATCTATGTAGCGATATTCCATAACCTGCATATGGAGTTTAGGCCTATGTTTCTCAGCTATTCGATATGCAAGAGCTGTTCCGCGTGCATGATCACTTTTTAAATCGAGACAGTTTACTGGCAAACAAGTTGATATTACAGGGGGTGGGGTGGGTGTTACAGTCTCATTGAAAGTCCAAATTTCGCAAATTCTACGGTCGTTATAACAAACTGAGTTGTCATTTAGTAAAAGGATTAAGCAGCCCCAAGCGATTAAGATGTAATTTTTCTTTCTAGTATTCTTACCTCTTTACAGGAAGATTTGTAATTGTGATCACAACTTTCAAATTGGCAGTTCAATGTATTGTTTATACATCTATAGCAAAGCCTGGTATTGTTGTCTGCAAAAAGAATGATGGAATCATGACGAAATAATCATTCAAGGGACTCTATTTAGTAGTTTTTCATAGTTAGAGCTTGTATGATGAGTTTGTATATGAAAGATCGACAGGTTAACATAAACTCAAATAACAGAAGATTTGTTAAAGCATTTCGTATGCAAATTAAAATTACAACCCCCCTCCCAAAAAAAAAAAACCCCACGCAGTTAGCCAGACCGTAATTGTATTGTAGATGTACGATATTGCCATAATGCTCAACAAACAATGCTTAAGTGTAAATCTATTCCACTATTATATTGATTACCAAATATTCTCATGTTTTGATTGTTATATACCTATAAATATGCAATGATCTCGGTAGTGTAAGTCATACAAATGCGATTGAATGTTTGAATGATCTCTGATGAAGGCCTAAAGGGTGTGGTGTTTTCTAAACCTTCAGTATTATGTTGTAATATTTGTGGTGCTTGCTACTTCATACTTAGTGCATGCAGTTTTGTAAACTGTTCTTTCTTCTATATTTTGTCCAATTCTTTGTTTGTCTCTCTTGATTGACACATGTATCCGTCGTGCGATAACAGATGAATAACAGATAACTACCATTATAATTGTTTTCGAATTTTCAAGCACTACCAAAACCTGATGATTTCAAATACAGTATAATTTCCTGTACAACCTCACATCTGTGAGAAAATTAAATTGCACAGTTGCGTAGAATTGGAAGGCCTTTACTTAGATCATGCGTATAGAATCGGAACCTATTTAAAATGTTGTTGTTTGTTTTAAAGAGGAAAAATTATATTGATTCACTGAATTATGGAATATCAGAAAAACTATTTTGTATTGTGGAGATTTCTTTTTGAACGCTGTTCGGTTTTTTGTTTACTTTGTAAGGCAAGCGATGACGATGCCTATAGCCTATGACTTTCAGCAAAGCCCGGCTAAAAATTAAAAAAAAAGATGAAAAATTATACTCTATACTATATTAGTGCATCACATGATAAATCCTAGAAATATGATTGGATTAACGTCTTCTGTTCTATAAGTGATAGTGCCCAGTCTTTGATAGTGCCTGGGCACTATCACGCTGAGTGTTTAAACATTGTTACAATGAGTTATCAATTATAAATGTTAGAAATAAATCAAAATACAACAAATATGATTTATTATTTTGCATATAATTCTGTGAATAGCAAGTTAAATTACATAATTGGCCATGAAAATAAATATTAATTGCAGAAACCTTTTGATGACACTTTAATAATTATTGTACATGTATCATATGATGCACTAGCCCTAAGGTGGGTTTTATGCTTTGGTGTTGCTTTGTAAAGCGTAGTGATGCACTAAACACCATGAGAGCATAGCGCCCACCTAAACAGTCATTAATAGGTAAATATTGGACATTTGAATTTACCAAAATGTCGTCTCCGTACAGGCAACCATATTGGTACGTAATGAGAACTTGTACATTGCGTCAGCTCTTTTAATAGTCGGGGGTATACACTGCCTTCACATACTGACCGAAAGCAATATTTCCAATCAGGTCTGTTAATGTTATCTAGAAATGAAATGAAAATAGGTGAAGATGGCGAACAGTGATGAAAAGATGTAAAGAATACACAAATCTCTGAAAACACCGAAAGTCGGATCAGGTTGTAAATTTCTACAGTCATTAATTAAATCTGAGAATTACTTACCTCCTCTGCTGCAATGGCAAACCTGGGGATATGAGCAAGAGGATGAACGGTACAAATCAGTTTCACCACCGCACACGACTATTAAACACTCGTTGGGATTGTTGAGGTTTATTTGGTTTTCTTGAAGAAATAAACATTTTGAATCAGTTTACTGATAAATCGTTTGATAAGATCCTATAGACATTATTTGATGTTATACCTGTGACATGAAACTTTCCAAACACTGTAACAAGGTGCGTGTCTCCACAACACTGTAATGGAAAGTCGTCAGTACAATTGTCACACTGTACTGTACACAAGTTATCTTCAGTGATACCAGCTATGTCCGTATTAAGGCAGAAACACGTAGAGTTCTGAAAACAAAATTAATTAAAAGTGGGGTTTGGTTAGAAGTATATTCCTATATTGTGAACCACTAACCAAGATTCGTAGATTCTACACTTTCTGTGGGATGTAATATTGCGGATATGATCACTGAACATTGATATATATTATATAAATTTTGTATTTTGTCTTGGTTAGAAATTCACAGGATGGTGTTATCCACGAAACCCACGGAGCCCTAAAAAAAATTGATTTGTAAGCCGAAATTTTTTTTATCCGGCACGGCTTGGATTTTTTGTATATTGTGCGTGCAGCTCGTTGTCGTACAGTTCCTTACCTTCACTGTTACAGTAGTTTTGCTCTGCCCACAATGTAAGTATTTTTTGTATTTTGTCATTATATACATTACATATAATATCCTTGTAAGTTTTTGTAGTGAATTTCCCTTTATTTCCTTTGTAAATGTTTGCATAGTCTGACAGTTTATTTCGTGGGAATTCAGGGTGACTTGTTATTTTACTTGTCATGCATATGTTAGCTATTTAATTTATTGTTATGCCTGGTTTATCTAGTTGAAATTAAATTACTCTTATAATATACTGTCACGCATATGTATTGTTAAATTTCCTGTAAACTAGATATTTTTGGAATTTCATAACTTTACAGATTTCTATGCTGCATGCGCATTGTACATCTACTTGTGACTGCTTTGTTTATTGTAGCTTTTCACCCCATTAACTCGGAATCATATTCAATAAAAACATTGAAGCTACTGTAAATTTTGAGAACTGATTAGCTAGCTGTCGTGGATGACAGCATGACGATAAACGATGATTGCACATTTATTTATTCTGTATCGACAGAAAGTATCTCTTAAAATTGTTTTGAAGTAAATATTTTACTTTTTGGAAAAGAAAACCAGTTGTTTTATTACCTGTAGTTCACAATTCCAAAGTCCGTGAAAAACGTTCGTGAAAGGAATATTGTGGAACTAGTAAATGTACCTTTCATTAATTTGCTGTGGTGCATACTTTACAGAAGGATATCCAGAAAACTATTCCCTTGGATGAACAATTTCTATAATAGAATTTAATGCCCCCAGTGATCTCATCTCAGAATCTGCGAAGATTTTATTTACTCCACAAAATTTTGTGGTGTCTTATTTCCAGTTCGCTAGGATATATGAATAAATTTTTTACTATTAATACTAGATAAAACGTCGTCAATACACACACTGCAAAAAAAAAATGAAAGAGTGATATAACAGAGGTGTGGTCACGTGCCTAGGAGGAGTAAGGCATCCCCCTACATTAATTTCTTGTATTCTATACAATATAAATTCGGCGAAATAAAAGTTGTTAACGTAATCATAGTTCCCAAAAAAACATATATACAAAATCGACGTGTAGAGCAACACGGACATCCGACAAAACGAATGCAGGAAATCAGTGCCTGGATTAGTACGTTAACTAAGCATCCTCGCTGACCGGTCACAACCACCGCCCGTGATCCGCAGTCGAAACCAAAGTAAACGGGGTACCGTCGTCAAATCTCAGTTTACGAAATGACAGATCTAACCAAAGGTATGAAACAATCCATTCACATTGACTTGGTATAATTTGTAATCGCAAACAAGGTCATTATAGGGACCGTAGAACTTTCGCGGAAATGGTACTTTAAGCGGTAGCTCACTACACCAAAATTGTATTGATGATTCGTTTAAGCAACCTCTTCAAGAAGCACCGTTTCGCCATCAAAAAATTAATACAGGCTCTTCATTATTTTTTATTTGATTTTTTTTTTTTTTGTTTTTATAGATTTCCCCGGAATAATGAAAAAGTTGTTATTCTTGCAAGAAAGAGCATTCAGAGTCCGAAAATTATTGCGTGATTGATGTTAATCATATGAATTTTCATATAAAATGTCTAAAAAACTCAGACTATACAACTCCGGGTTATTTTTTTTAAATAAAAATATTTATAAATATATGAAAAGTATTAGTTTGATATTCTTATTTAAATCTGATGGATAAAATATTTTTCAAAAAAAAATGTCACTTTAGAAATAGGATATGTTGGCAGAAATAATTTTTAAAAAGAAATCGAAAACGAAGTTAGCCAACAATTTAGAAATTATTTGCGATTTTCATCTTGAACCAAGCCCGATCCGAAACTTAACACAAAAAGTCATAGAGAGCATTCGTAATACAGAACAACTGCATCGCCCTTGCATGTACAATGTTACACATCTAAATGATTATTATAAGGAAAGTAATATATTAACGCAAATGTCCATATACAATTACCAGTAAATTATGGATATATATTCAGTAATTTCTATCGATTTCGATCGGGGTCGATTACTTTTTTCTCATCGCGGTGAAACATCTGAACATACTAGCTATATACTGAAATTAAGACATTTTCACTTTCAACTTTCGTTCTTAAAATATCAGCTTGTCTTAACATGTCTTTCTTTAATTCCTGTTGTTTTTTTTTTTTTTTTCTTTTTTTTTTTTTTTTGGATGATTTCTATCCATAGATTTAAAAAAATATCAACAAATAGCCGTTTTCAATACCTTCGAAATACTTTTTGTTCTGCTAAAAAATCACTTACTTCTATCGGGTCTTTTAGGCATTTTTTTTATAGATATTCAATCAAATGCACCAAATCACAGCCGAAATTTGCAAAAATACTCAGAATTTATTTATGTTGTAAGCAAACATTTTCATCAATCCTGAAAAAAATCACAAAAAAATAATATTTAAAAATTTAGAACCTTGTATTACTTCGAGGTGAAACCATGCTCCTTGAAAGCGTGCCTTAACGGATCATTGAAATCAAAATATGATGTTATTGACCTCACTTAAACGAGGATTCGTTATAACCTTGCAACACAACTTTTTTATTAGTAGTTGGCCACGCTGTAAAAAGTCCTCATACGCAGACACTGCTCTGCGTATCAAACAAACTGAGAACATACAACCCTACAGCAAGTGATGAGTGGTACATTTACTACATGAGAAAAGAACGTGACGGATTGCAAATCAAGTATCACGTTTATCATATAAATAGTTGTCAGGTCTGCATGATCAATCATTAAGATAAAATGTTCAAAACGAAGCAGATCTGTCAGTTCGGTGTGTCCTTTATTCGAGTCTAGGTATTATATTATCAATGGACAAAATAGAAAATTATGATTGTTAACAAATAACTGGAAATGTGAATATTAGCTGAAGATGCAATATTGAAAAAAATTCGACAATGACAGTTTACATGTACTACGAATAGTTCGGCGTGCGTTACATAGTTATCCACTTCCGCATGCATACATGAGGACTACATATTCTTCTAGGTGAGCTGTCTGACCCCAAACGAGGAAGTGCTTGAGCAACCTCGGAGTGATATCAAAATAATATTCATGGTTAACGTTAATTTAAAACAGTCTTAAATGCGATCTTTGTTTAAATCGACTTGTCATTCAGTCTAAATTTGACTTGAACACTTCAATTTATTTCATTTTCCTGTCTTTATACCGTTGAATAAGATCCCATGAGGATTGCTCCCCCAATGCGTCTGTTTTCGTCCAGACATGCCCCATCTGTTTGCCACAACATCCGACGAGGGGGTCACCAGGTTAGAGTTGAACTCTGCTCACAAAGATTCTCAGCCCACCCAAAGTCCACGCAGTGTCATTTTCTCCAACAACTAAAAAATTCAAACAACGCGGTGCATGGCGGATAGGGCGGTAATGAACAAGGTACTTTCACTTGATTTATATAAGGATGAAATTAAATTGACGCTATTAGAAATACAAAAAGACCTTTGACATTGATTTTGACATTGATAATTCTCAAATTACCGTTTGTAGGAAAATTTCTAAAATGTAAAACCCAGCGGTTAGTTTGACAAGATAAAGTAATTTGCACCATTTTTATACCAGTACATATTCGTCTAACTTCCGCCTATAGAAAAAAATCGATAGATAACACAGTAATGTATAAGAAAGCTGAACGACGAAAACAATAGGCTGCCAATCTTTCTAAAAAATGATTTTTGACACTTGACAAGTCGTGTCCTTACTGTGTGCGTTATAGGACAACAGCATTAATTAGCATGAATCCAAACTTGTCATTGAACTATCTACATTTCCAATGTTTTTACCTTTGAAAATGATAGCTATAAAGCTTCCTTATGAATGAAAAACAATGTGCGTATTAATCAGCAGTACAAAGACCCGACGTATGTGAAAAACTGGGATATTCCAACAGAAAGAAAAGTAAAGAGCAACTTTTCACCCCAGTTTAAATTCATATGACTTACGCCAGAGTTTGCTGGCGTAAGAGTTGCCAGATCTCATAACTCAATAGTCATGTATTTTCAAAAATAAAATTTATTTTTTAATTGACTGTCAACTATAGAGAGTTCCTAGGAAATGTTGACTGTTAATATAGAGAGTTCTAAGACAATGGAATGTTACCAATACTTTTCCAAAAAGAACATCCCAAATACATGTGAATTTGATTTGCATTTTTGATATATGACGGGTCGAAACATATGCAGTTCATCCCTTCATGTATTTTCAAAATCAAGTCTATTATTACGTATACACACGTACATTCTACTTTCACTCCTGTATGAATTCCCAGCATCTGAGAGAGGGTGAATCCAGAATCTTGTTTTCAAATGGGGGAGGTTTCATTTTAAATGCGTATCTTCTACCTTTTAGCAGATTTTTCTAGAGAAGGTGGGGTCCTACCATCTCGGATCCGCACAGTACAGTTACGTCTATACCTTAATATTTCTTTGTGGACCCCTACCCCCGACCTCCTGGATCCGCCACCAGTTACCAGTACGTCTACTATTTTCTTTGTGGGTCTACCCACCGGACCTCTGGAATCCGCACAGTTACAGTTACGTTCCGTATTATACTTTCTTTGTGTTTCCCACCTCTGGATCCGCCACAGTACAGTACGTCGTTACTACATCTTCTCTTAGTGGGTTCCTTACCACCGGAACCTTTCTGGATCCCGCCACAGTCACAGTACGTCGTACTATATTTCTTTGTGGTTCCCACCTCTAGAATCCGCCACCAGTCACAGTACGTCGTACTAGATATGTTTCTTGTTGGTGTCCCACCCTCTGGATCCGCCACATACAGTACGTCATACTATATTTCTTTCGTGGGTCCTACCCCCGAGACATCTGATCCACCACTGTACAGTACGTCCGTACTATATTTCTTTTATATTCATATGCACATCTGCGTACATTCATGCATGAAATTCACTATTATTACAATTCGGTAGAGAGAGATATAAAAGATAAGAAGTTAGTAAGAGATAAAGTAAACTGATGTTGTAGTTGACAAAGACACCATATGTGTAGACCAGATTAGTTTCATTTGCAGAACGTTGCCTCGTATCCGCACATTGGACGTCAAAACTTCCCCATACACAACCAAACCACGGCGCCAAGTCATCATTCACACGTGATTGACGCAGATATCTCAAATATTATAGAAGTCACAAAGTTTGCAAAATATAGAAACTCTAGGATGTTGACATGTAAACTAATTGGAAAGCTTCATCATTTGTTCCCTATGCCATATTGATGTTTGTAGTGTAAAACATTAATCAAAACTAACAGAGCTTTGGGGACATACATTTTGAGGAGAACTATCAAGCTTTAGAAAAAGGATTGTAAAGAAAGTTTAATCGGGCCGAGGTGATCCGAGTTGTTCTGGATCTGCTACGACAGGACGCCCCGCGTGTTAGATGCATGTAATCGTATGGTCTCGGACCGTCGTCACAAATCGATTCCAGAAGTATCCCTGGACATCGTTCAGATAAGTCCTCGTACCGTAAGGCCAGATTGCCAGGGGTCCAACATCCGCCCCTCGAAATAATATCCGTCCTGTTGCTACTTCTGGCGTGATAGTACAGGACATTTTAAGGGTTGCTAACGGCCATATTGGATTCTACATGTACAATGAAGTGATCATGCAAAACTTCAATTTTTACTCCTTAAGACGCTGAGGAAAAGTTTTAACATTCTGACAAAAACGTACAAAACTTTGTAAAAATATAGTAATTGTTGTGTATAAAAGAAAAGAAATAACATTCCTAAAGTTGTAACATGTGCAATATCAGTCCCCTTATAATCTACATCATCCTGCTTTCCTGCAAACATGAAATATTCCAAAAAAATTCAATAACAATAGTTTGATGTATTGAGAATTGCCGTTGAGTTTTCAAAACACCAACACGTTCATCCATAAAGTTGCAATAATGTTTTGAAATACACTACCATAACAGCTCCAAACTAAATACACATTGCATTGAAAAAGTAATTCCCATCTCTGGTGTTTTCTATTTTTAGCTCCAGATGAGCTGTAAATAATCTATTTTTAGATATATGATATTGCAGTAAGGGCAGTGAATCAACTAGAAACATACTTTGATTCCACATATGCTGGTATTTCACCCCTTTGATTGATTGCCATGTTATACTTGATTTGTTAAAAAAAACAATGGTTTATGACATCTAACATTACCTATCTAATGTGCATGAATATCCTGTCTATGGTCCTACGGACTGTTGGTCAAGCATGAACAGGAGCCATGTAAAACGTGTGCTAAGTCAATTATCTTATTGAAGTAATCATATATAGTGCAATAAACTTCATGATCAGGCCACAATATTCACGTAAATCAATCATTGTACCAGTTGAAAGTTTTTCTTCGTTGCACCGGAAACTCGTCCTCTTTACTCAAACTTTTGTGCCAAATTCTACTTTCACTTTCAAATATATAGTGCATATAAGTTAATTGACATTATTTTATTCAACAAACACATCTAAAAATAAGATGAAACAACATACTGTATAAATATGCAAAGATAGAAATAATCGCGTCTTGTTGTCCCAATATATTAACTATGATAAAAATAAAATTTGGCCGTAATAATAATCACATCATGAATGGCTGGAAATGTGAACGTGGAAACTCCTCACACATGAAACTTGGAGCAAACACAGAGATCGGAGGTTTGTCATGATACAGATTTTATT
>CAJDSM010037568.1:17270-19115 GCA_903981925.1 Ostrea lurida
TTTTATTGAACGCATACTTTAACTTCAGATTAACAACAGCTTCTCCAATCCCATATTTATGAAGCCACATTCTATCATCGACCTGCAAATATGTTGTGTATTTTTGCACCTTATTCGATAACAAGAGCTTTATCTCTGCCCATGATCATTTTAGCTTCACCTTGAGTCCGAAGGCTCGAAGTGAGCTATTTCTGAGTCGCCTTTTTTTCCGTTCGTCTGTCCTGTCTGTTAAGCTTTTCACAGTTTACGACTTACTTCTCAAGACCGCTGGGCGCAAATTCCAACAATACTTGGTACATAATTATCCTTGGGTCAAGGGGAATCAAGTTTTGTTCAAATATAGGATCAAGCCTCCCATTCAAAGGAGGAGAATAAATCACGAAAATGCAAAAATACGGGGTGGTCATTTAAAATCTTCTTCTCTGAGAACTACTGGACTCAGGAAAAGCTGAAATTTATTCATGACTAAATTATGAATTCTGTGGGAATAACGCCAGACGTTGGCAAACATTTGATGGAAGGGAATCTTGACACTTGTATGAATGGGATCAGAAAGTATTTCGGAAATTATAAAATGCCGATTAACCATTTAGCGGGGAAAATGCGTACTATTTACACCCTTCTGGTTCTTTAAGAAGCCAGAAGTGGTAAATGAGTTACATAGACTAATGAAAACTTTATAGTCCCTCATTTCAAAGGTCCTAAATTCCCGAAGAACCTCGCTCATTTAAATGGCGGCATAATTTCATGACTATTATGAATATTTGTGGAAGAATACGCACAGACGTTGGACAAAATCTGAGGGAGGAGCTCTTGACACTTTGTTATGAATGGATCAAAAGTATTCGGAAATTATTAAAATCCCGTATTAACCATTTAGCGGGGAAAATGCGTACTATATTACCCTTCTGTCTTTAAGAAGCCAGAAGTGGTAAATGAGTTACATAGACTACATGAAAACTTTGTACTGGTTCCAGCTGATAAAGCAGTAAAAAATTGCTTTGTTTGTAAAAGTCACTATTATCATTCTTGTCTTTAAAATGAGACTAGGGTTATACTTCTAATTCTGGAATCCTACTTATACTCCTAGCAATCTGACTAAAGATGAGAATTCTTCAAAATCACCATTTCTGTTTGATACTTTCAATATTCCGAAGAATCAGGATAATTTGAATTACCATACTTTAATGGATTCCGAAATTGCATAAGGATCATTACAAACAAAGATACATCGCTGGTTCCAGTAAGTGTCTACCAAGCCTCTATCCTTACTACTAACAAATACTAACAGCTGTTAAAGAGTCACTTCAGAGATACTTTCCACTACATTCCAGAAGTGGTGTCAATCAAGATGTGGTTCTCAAAAACTCTAAAGAGCTAATTATAGAAAACTTCAAGTCACGAGATTTTTTCTAAAAGTTGACTGCATCAAATACGTATGATTTCTGCACACTTTATGACAACAATTCCTCACGATATTAAAATCTAGCTTTTTCAGATAATTGATATTTGCTTTTTGAACAAAAAACGGCCACCCGAAATACAAGTTTCTGGCATTGGAAACAAGATACATATTTGTCAGAAACCACTCTGATTGCCACACAAGTACTCTGAAGAAGATATTAAGAGCATGCCTTGGGTTTCTTATAGATAATATTTATTGTAGTCTTTGGAGACCATTGTCTTCCAACAATCTGTTGGTATTCCTATGGGCACTAATTGTGCCCCCTTATTGGCAGACTTATTTTTATATTCATACAAGCAGAATTTGTTCAGAAACTGTTACGGGATAAAAACAAAAAACTTGCCGTGTTCCTTCAACCCTTGTCAGTTCTGCCATTAGAG
>CAJDSM010037569.1:0-15117 GCA_903981925.1 Ostrea lurida
GAGAGATGCTGACTGGATTCAGAGGACTTAGGATTACTTATCTGAATCAGGTGATTACCATTAGGATTAGGAATTACTAGTCTGAATCAGGTGTACCATTAGGAATTAGGATTACTTCATCATGAATCAGTGATTACCATTAGGATTTAGGGAATTACTATCTGAATCAGGTGATTACCATTAGGATTTAGGATACTTTATCCGAATCAGGTGATTACCATAGGATTAGGGATTATTATCGAATCAGGTGTGATTACCCATTAGGATCTAGGATTACTTTTAATATCCGAATCAGGTGATATCATTAGCGATCTAGGATTGACTTATCCGAATCAGGTGATTACCATTAGGTATTCTTAGGGATACTTATCCGAATCAGGAATTGCCAGTTAGGATTTTGGGATACTTATCCGAATCCGGCAGGGTTTAAAATTAACTTTTAATATTACCACAAAGCAAATTTTAGCTAGTGCCAAAATTTTTTACTAGCAAAATTTGAAAAATCGACTAGCTATTTTTCAGAAAAGTTATTTCAAAGATACTAAAAGAATATTAAATATGAAACGATTTCATTCTTTTTATTCCAAGCCGCAGGTACAATAGTTAAAAAAGACAAAAATTCTCGCTGAGCTCTGTTTCTGGCAAGATAGAACACTATCTAGACTGAGATTAATCAATTATCATCTGATCCCACACAATTGTAAACTCAGACACTGCAAATTTGCGATAGAATTTCTGGATGAATTCACAACCATCCCATGAGATCCGCCCTCGGCTTTCTGAACCTACTTTAGGCTAGGCGCTGCGGCTATCGATAAAACTGATGTGTTGTTGCTATGTCATTAAGCTTTCTATTATTAAATAAAACAAATATCAGTTAACTCATCGTACCATAGCGTTGTAACCAATAGAGTTGTTCTTCTTTACCCACTTGATGAAGAGGTCGTTTGTTTTGAGGGAATTTTCCCCAACATGGAGACGGTCGCCCGATAGGTATCAACACCACAAATATAGGCCAATGCTTTGGGGTTCTTATGGAATCGTGCTTGCCGCTGAACACGAGACCTCCCGCTGCCTAAGGTCATATCCTAAAGAACGCTTGACTCTGCACATCAACAAATGCCGAGCTACGTTTGACGAGGATATGGTGTGACACGGCTGCTCGGTAGAATGGAAAATCACGACCTCCCGGTTGCAAAAGGAACAAATAACTACCACGACAAGTTATTCCTACGTGAATCCTAACATTAAACACGCGCCATTTTTCTGGTTAAAGTAGTTGGACCTTCACCTGTGCATCTCGATTCCGAGTTCTAAAAACATTACGATCACGTCGATATTTTTTATAATTCATCTTGGACCGACGTTTTCTTTTTTTAGGAAGTTGTCAAGGCTCCAGGTGGATTTTTTATACCCCGCGCAAACAGTTGGGGTGGTATATAGGTTTCACCCTGTTGCTGTCCCGTCCGTCTGGTCTGTTTCCCGTCCGTCTGTCTAGTCCGAAAAATATGATGTTGTGTCCGCAGACCTCCCCTCCTAAAAATTACACTTGCAGCAGAGTATTGGTACACATTGAAACTTTGTGGATGTTTTCGCTAACCCGTAGATATCGTAGTGTTAGAATGCATAATGGAGATGTGCATATTTCAGGTTAATATTTATTCTTTGGAATTTTTGCTTACAAGATAATGACACGTTTTGGGACTTATAGCACTTTCTTCACCAAAAAACCTCAGCTGCCCCCATCAGTGCGTTGGTTCCTGCAACTCCTCCCTGAAACGACTTGCAGGATTTGCAATTGAAAACTTGTTGGTAGTCGTTAGAATGCGGATCCCATGGAGATGTGCATTATTGTCAGGAATCTATTTTGACATTTTTGTACAAGATTGAACGATTTTGGAGCCTTAGGCATTTCACCAAAATACCTAATGCCTTATCAGATGTCGTTGTCCAACCAACTCCTGCCTAACGAACTTTGCAGGATTCTTACTAAAAACTTATGCAATTGAGTGTTAGAATTATATAATGAGAGATGTGCATATTGTCAGGAATTTTATGTTTGGACAATTTTTGTACAACGATATGAACGTTTGGACTTAGGCATCCTCTCTCCACCAACAATTACGCTATGATCAGTGCGAAGCTCCGCAACTCCTCCTAAACGATTGACAGGATTTCCAATGAAACTTTGTGGGAGTGTTAGAATGCATAATGGAGCATGATGCCATATTGTTCAGGAATTTTGTTTCCTCGGGACAATTTTTGTACCCAAGATACTGAACGTGTTGGGACTTAGGCATTTTTCACCAAAATACCCTATGCATCAGTTTGCGTTTGTCCGCAACTCCTCTCTAAACGACTTGCAGGATTTCAATGAGAACTTCCTTGGAGTGTTAGAAGTGCATAATGGGATGTGTCATATTGTCCAGGAATTTATTTTTTGTCAATTTTATGTATCAAGATATGACGTGTTTGGACGCTTGAGGCCATTTATTTCACCACAATACCCTAATACGCATCCAGTGCGTTGTCCGCAACTCCTCCCTAAACGACATTGCAGGATTTCACAATGAAAGACTTTGTGGAGTGTTCAGAATGGCATAATGAGATGTGATATTGTTCAGCAATTTTGGCTTTTGGACAATTGTTTTTGTACAAGAATATGAACGTTTTGGCTTAGGCATTTTTCACCAAATATACCTATGCATCAAGTGCGTGTTGTCCGCAACATCCTCCTAAACGACTCGCAGGATTTTACAATGAAACTTTGTGGAGTTAGAATCGCATAATGGAGATGTGCATATCTGTCAGGAATTTATTTGACAATTTTCTGTACAAAGATTATGGAACCGTTTTGGACTAGGCAATTTGATTCACCACAAATACCTATGCATTCCAGTGCGTTTGTCCGCAACTCCCTCCTAACACGACTTGCGGCATTCAATAAAACTCTTGTGGAAGTATAACCCAGTGATTAGGATATAATAATGGCAGATCGAAATGCATATATATCAGGAATTTTTGCGTTTTGGACCAATTCTCTTGTTACAAGAATTTATGAACGTTGGAACTTAGGCAATTTTGTGCACCAATGATGCTGCACAGTGCATCGATCCACAACTCCTCCTAAAAATTATATACTATATTACCCTTATGTAGACAACTCCTGTTAATCTTGAGAAAATCTGAATTTGTGTTAATAGTGTAGTTAATCGCCGCGGGGGTATTAGTCCCGATAGGACAGTTCTAGTTTTTTTAAATCGATCCTAACACAACACCCCTCCCCCCTTCCCCTTTGTTTTTACATCCATTATAAATTTTAAGAGAATATTTTGAAAATTACGTTAAATTTAAAAAAAATTGACATTAGTCCCAATTTAAACTTTGAACTTTGATATCACGAGTTTTTCCGTACATCAAGTGCAAAAGTCATTATTTATTTCCATTAAAAGTATTAAGCCCCCCCCCCCCTTTTTTTTTTTAAAATATGTACTGTTAGAAGACATGATTATATATCTATTCTATGTAATGATTAATTTGTGTTGTTTATGATTTGTTTGTAAACAGCAACGTACGAGCCAAGTTTAAATGAGAGTGCAATTTAATTAATACAATGTAGCTCAATAACAAGCAAATTCTACAATCCCATGCAGTTTTTCGTTTTGATTTCCCAATTCTTTTTCGATGTAGAAATCAAAAATGCACTTCCTAAAAAAAATGACATTAGTCCAAATCTCTGGCGCGAACCTCTTTAATTCACGGAATTTCATTAACAAAATTTTCGATTATGATTTCTGTTAGTGAACTTGCTAGCAAACCGTTTTAAAATAGTTTTTGTGTCGATATTGATAAATGCATGCAAAACTCACATGACCAACATGATACTAAGATCGATTGTTTCCAAACTTGATTTTTACGAAACAAGTTTCCGTACTTCATAATTCCAGAGGTTTGCTGGCATAAAAAGAAATCGCCTTATGATTTAGAATTATGACATTTTTGTTCCTCAGTTGTTAGAAAAGTTCCTGCTTGGGTAATTGAAAATCAATACTTGCTTACATATACTTCAAAACTGTCATCCATTTTGGCAATCTTCCTGCACACATTCAATGTTTTTGTTTCATTTCATAACCAAACCACCATCAGTATGGCGTTTCAAGGTGCTGGATTCGATCTCTTCTTGTCGCATTAAATGTCACATACAAACCTTTGAACTTTTACTGACAAAGATCCTTGGTTGCATGTTTTCTGGAACTAAGACCTTAAAGGAGGAGAAATGCAGCGCTTCGACTGATGAAGCCAGACAGTTGAGTTACAAGAAATTCAGAGGTCCAGGGTTAAAATCTCTATTGTTCTATTATCGTAAAAATCGATGATTTTTAAACTCTTTTTCGCTTTCTCGTAAACTCAATTCTTTCAAGTTATTGATTGTTAGGCTGCTACTACTATTCACTTTATTGCGTCATCTCAGCCAGCCAAGGGTTTTCGGTCCACTCCACACCCCAGGCGAATTGGACATTTGGCTAGCAAAGATGGTTGGGTAAGACTTACATCTTATAGTATAGAATAAATCATATTCACATAAATGCAGAAGATTTTGGTACAAACAGCAAAATAATTACTATAATTATATATTCCACAGTGAAAAATGTACTTGTGAGACAAATTAAAAATGTTGTAACAAATTTATTAAGTAACTTTTCAAGAAATAAAGCGCTTTATACAGCATTCCGGCGTGATGTGTCACAGTTCATACTCTCATGTATTTCAAACTTTTAAACTACATTGTATACAGTAAAAAGACACAGCTGTAAGAACGAGTGCAGATAACGAACAGGAATCAATCTCGTGTATAAAACTGGCATACAAACACGGATACACCAGAGGCGAGATCAGACCTGTTGTGGTATTGGCTACAAGTATCAGATGTTGGTAGAAGATTTCTATGACGACAGTCATCACATTTTTTTAAGCTTTCAAAAAATTGAAAAATTATAAAATATTGAGTTCGCTAAATTTATCTTTAAATGGACATGTGTTGGTTTTGAAATGATAGCTTAAGTAGCTCATGGTTTTAGAAAATTAATTGCACATAAAAGCCCAGCTACCTCCGAACATAGAATTATAGAGGTATAGATGGGAGAAAGATCGACGTGTGTTCCAGATCAAAGATATAAACTTCCTATTGACAAGGTAGATATCTTGTAAAACTATTCCTTGCCATTTTGATTATCTAAAACAAGAATCATACTCTGAATTTTCACTGTTGGTGGCCTTGGCGTGATCGTACGTGTCTTCCGATGCCGGAAGTTCGAGGTCGCCATATTGATTGTCAGACGGCCCGCTGTGGTTATAGATATTGTCCGACTGTTGTACAAACTTCCGCTTGTGTTTCTCGCCTAGGTGATCGTAGACATCCATCTTGGTATCCACATACGTCGCCTCGTCCTGTTTTTCGTCGGCATTTTCATCGCTCTGTGGGTTTTGTGCTGCCGTCCTGTTGGGTTTCTTTACAACTGCATATTCGTTTTGGACATGCTCCTGAAGCTGCATATCACTGCTTTCTGTGTTTGATTTCATTCGTCTACGTCTTTAAAAAGAAACAATACGATGATATGGGGAAATTTTAAAATGCATATGTATTCTCAATATTCTGTATTTATAGCGAACACGTTTATTGCGAATTCATGCTTATTACATAATATACCGGTGAAATATATTTTTAATTTTTTGTTTCGTACGAGGTGGTATATTTAGGACTGCAAATCTTTTTTAAAGAAATTATGTCGTTATCCAGAGATTTATCTCGTTCGCACGAACTTATTCATCCTCGTGAAACGAGTATTATCTCGTTCGCCAAAACCTTATTATCTCGTGGATAACGAGATATTATCTCGTTCCACGACATTATTATCTCGTGATAAACGAGGTATTTATCTCGTTCGCACGACATTATTATCTCGTGATAAACGAGATATTATGTCGTGCGTCGACGGACCTTATCTATCTCTGTTAGATAACGAGATAGTTATCTGCGTCGCACGACATTATTACTCGTGATTAACGAAATTGTAATGACTGCTAGTTTACCGAAATAATGTTTGACATTTTTTTTATGTATCATCGTACGTGTTCTCGTATATTATATGGAACACTGCAATATCTTTTATTTTAAAGATCCAATATGGTCGTGGATCAGCCGAGCCAACGAGACTTATTTATTATCTCGTTACGCTCTACGACGTTTGAATAACTTAATGCCATCTCGTGAAATCGAGAGTGATATTCTACTGTTCGCACGAATCTCGAGTTCGCACATATTATTTCTCGTAGATATCTACGTCGAGAGAATACAGATGTACCTTGAGTTTATCTCGTTACCGAGACGAGATACACGACTATTTTATCTTCAGTAGATTTGATCGAGGAATATAGCAAGATTTATATTCGTTCGCACTGAGTACACATTAATTATTCTTCAAGTGAATGACTGAGATGTTATGTTGAAATATGTCCGTTCGACAGCAAACTTAACGTTGGTGACGACTATAAATCGGTAAAGATGATATTCCTCGGGTATCACGGAGATACTGATCTGGAGACGCTATATATAGTCACGAGTGATCGCAACGAACAATAGTCTAGTGGCTCCAAATGACTGGATTGACACTGCACAATTTAACTCACGGTTGCTGCCCCGATTAACGATGCAACGTACTTAACATTATTAAATCTACGTTGTATTAACTCAGAAACGAAAGTGGATCCTCTTTGGTGCTTTTCTGTAGAAGTACGCTGGTAGACATAAAGAAAATACACCGCAAACCAACAATTGCCTTATTATCATTCGGTGGAATAACGAGAATATAGATATTACATCCTTTGTTTTAATAAATCTCGGCTTCAGAACTATAATCACTCGTTATTTTATTTCTGAATAGATAAACGAAGACTTGTACTATCCACATGTCTGTTGTTACACATAAGGTTACGATCTTTGTAAATATATATTGTGTGATTACAGTGGACTCAATATGTATGAATAAATTGTTATCAAACGCCTCATATATTCGCTACTGCTGGCTTTTTTTATAACATACAAGAGACACACACCTTTACACAGCTGGATGACACACCTGGACCAAGTACTCTGAGACACACTGAACATCTCTGGCGCATTTATAAAGTAATCAAGTCCAAGTAGCTATCTTAAAGTCACTGTTTGATACCACGGCAACTAATCACATGATTGCGCGTCGCCAACTCAAAACTTTAATATCTCATGTTATAATTCACTATAAGCTCATGAACAAAGTTACCCTACTTTGATTATTTCTAATGTTACGAATATGCTTGAGTGATCACGTAGAATACATTAATAAGCGAATGCGAAAACGTACAGACTCCAATACATTCAGTCATTATCCGATGCACTTAATAGTATAGCCGTCACGGAATGAGACATAAGAATCAAGCTTTGCTGCTTGCATCAATAGAACATATAATACAGTCTTTGACAGTACTAGTCTAATCGATGAATTAATTACTATTATAATGATGCAGAGAGTGAGCGCCCTTTCACCTGTGATGACTACAAAATTGATGTGCTGTTTATACCGAACTATGTTAAAGACACTGGCAATCTATCTATGAATAAAGATACGGCCGTTTTATAACGCAGTTTCAACAGGACACATTATCTGATATAAATATGTCGTATACGATATCATTACGAACGTATGTTATCACGACAGTATATAAAAGGTTTACGTCGAGTCTGATCACGAACGTATAAGTCGTGCGCACAACGTAATATGATTCGTTTAATCACGAGATTCTATATGATTTTCTACCGAATACCGCTATCAATCTTTGTTAATGTCGTTGCGATCCAACGAGAGATACATTTAATTAAGTCGTATCTCGCTAAACCAGACGAGGTAACGATATAATATTTTTTTTAGTTCACGGTCGAGCGACACGAAGAGATTATAATAATTCGATGTGTATATCCACGAGATAATATTAAGTCGTCGGCCAGAGCGAGAAATAAAGATAAATCGTATGCCGTCCGATCGATCACGACATGAAATAATATAAATCCTGCGTGCAAACGATCACGAGACTATAATATTTTTCGATTATCACTAGAATACATAAGTCGTGCGGTAACGAGTCTCGCTACGGACATAAATCTCGTTGTAATCACGAAAGATTAAATATATTACTCGATCTGATTAATACTCACGATGTCGTGCGAGACAGTACAATTAAGAAATCGATTAGCCTGCTATACGATATCACTAAAACTATAATCATAGTGTGCGTGTCAACACACGACTATAATATTCTCTCCTTTTAAAATCATCACGAAGAAAATATAATGGCGATCGTCTCGTCCGACTACGTAACCGCATCATGTATATCTCGTTATCTACAGATTGCGATGTATATTTGGTCGTGTCTTGCGATTTTTTTTTTTTTTTTTTTTTTGGACCAGCTAAAAAAAAAAATTTAGCGGGCCGGCGAGGAAAAATAGGGTCGGTCGGACGAGATAATATCTCGTATCACGAGATAATAAGTCGTCGCGAAGAACTAAGATAATTATCTCGTGTTACCTGATGAGCCAACAGAACACCGAGGAATAAACTACATGTTCGTTCGTTACGTGATGATTAATACATTCGCTTATCCACAAAGAATAAAAACATTATTATATCAACTATACCCCAAAGTCGAACTGTGAACAGAAATAAGATATTAAAATCTAGGATCACTCGATTCTAAGCATACATTCTCTATCGTTATATTCCAAAACAATAAAAGCTCCGCTGATGTGTAAGTCAGACACGATAGGTACCCTCTTAAATAAATTCGTCGAACGGGAGATGAACTTAACACTTCATAATTTTGCACTATATTGATATGAAAAAAATAGAAAAAAAGGCCCACAAGCCCAAAGATCATTTCATTTGTCACGCATCCTCCAAATACTCTTAATTAAATACATTCTCAGCATTTGTACTAGTTTTAAGTCCATTCTTCTTGGCATTTGGCTTATATATTTTTGGAATCATTATAATAGTATTGATATCTCGGACAACCCTTCAAACAAAAAATAAGAGTCTTAGGCGCGATATTGGTATTACAAATAAAACCATACTTTTCTATCGAGTGTGCTTTATTGTGAAGTAAAAGCTTGGTCGGAGATACCCTTAGATATTAGGCTATACCAGGCGTGACATAAAATATCACAGAGTACCTTATGTTACTATATTATTATAGAGCCTCCAGTTCATACCAGTTAACTAGTACTTATAATCCTATAATATTAACGTCTCGTAACATATATGAACAGAGTTTTCACGAACAGGAAACACTAATATATCTCAGATAAACGATATTGATTTTTCCGAGAAAAACTTATCATAGGATAAAATAGCGGGTTGATCAATACTGTGCTTGGTATACGTGAACTAAAGAGATGAATTATACACCTTATCCGTATGGAATGATATGTAGTTTAGATGAAAGCAAGCCAAGCGATTCACTCAAAATACCTTTTTGCCCATATATTCCATCGAAATTTAAATAACGAATTCTTTAAAACTCGGAAAATTCCAGACCGTAGTTAGAATTTCCCATAATAGGCCCAGTAGATCATGGCAGCCAAAGTTACAGGCTATAGGGCTTGCATTTTTATTACTAAACATACTTTTACTATTGATTTATCTTGAATGAGAGTAAAAGCTTGGAGACTACCCTTAGGCGATACTCCGAGCCAGCCACTTACCATTAAACTAAACCTTTCACAATGTATAACATAAAACTGAGTACCGTTATTGTAGGATGTTATTTCACGATACCAGTTTTATATCGCGACACTTCCTCACAATATTGATACCGAAGTGTCAAAATCGTTGAAGTATAAAGATTATTTTAGATATGAAGTGAAAGAATACTGGGTAGATCAAGATCGCGGCTTCGAGTGTTTGAGAGGAGACAGCCTGGCTTTATACCTTATATTCGAAATGAAATTTCCGTATACTTCTCCTCCGTCCGACAAGTTGTTACAGAAGGCGCTAACTGACTCCTTACCACTAGCCATTTCTCTTATCCCATTCCGATCATTATACTAACTAGTGAGAACCAGAAAAGGTCAGGGACCGTAGTTTACATGAGACGGGATACAAACTGGCTCACTTATTCGCATTCTTCAGCAACACCATCAAATGGTGTTACTCTGATTCTGAAAGTCGTAAAACTTTCAGAAACGGTGAGAACGTAGCTACTACTACTAATTTCAAGATTCGAGCTAACTCTTGTTGTGTTCTTCAAGCAATACAAAGATATATGGCCTGGATCCTTCATAATAATTCAATAATTAGGTTCAATAGAGCTGTGTGATTTCCATAAAATTATTTAACATATTAATGCATGCAGATCTGTAAGTACGTGCTAAAAATCCAACACTCTAGAGAAGCACATAACACCTTGACTTTTGCTTTAAAGAATTTCTACACCAGTTATTGCTTCCCCAGCCACTAAGCTTCTGTTACACGAACACAAGCATTTGAAGTAATCGTATTCATGCATCCTCTACTTCTCTTTTATGAAGTATATAGATTGACACATGGACCTATATTAGCTCTATACGATTCCACTATCTCTTTCGTGCTGAAGCAACTTCATGTTTCTGAGTTCTGAAACAAGCGTAATTGATATATAATTATCAGAACCGGGAGTCAGCACGGTCCAAATAACATACGTGTCGACATATCGATTCCTTTTTTCACTAAACAGACAACGGTTCATAGCCATCTTCTGCAAACATGTTTCGCCATAAACTAATACATACCCTGTAGTTGAAGGGAAAGTGTTATATCCAATAAACCAAACACTCGACCACATATAGCGGAAAAAAAAACACCAGCAGAATCTCTCTTCTTTCTCCCTCCTCCGGAGATTAGAGCACCACAGTTGATTCTTGGTCCGGAGAGAGAGGGGAGGAGAGATTCTTT
Organism: Ostrea lurida; assembly: GCA_903981925.1. Taxonomy (NCBI): domain Eukaryota; kingdom Metazoa; phylum Mollusca; class Bivalvia; order Ostreida; family Ostreidae; genus Ostrea; species Ostrea lurida. Next base: position 11,022 of record CAJDSM010037569.1, read on the forward strand.
TTTTCCCTAAATATAATGACAATACCATTCCTTCATACATTGTATAGCCGAAACACTTTGCAGAAGATTGAGCTTTAGAAAATCTTATGCCACTATTTTGCTTGCTGACTTATCATCCAATCCAATTACTGTATAAATAAATTGAAAAATAGCAGGAGGATATGTTACTCAATAACGGTAAAAACGGTGGCTAAGTGTGGGATTTTCTTCATAGCAGGGTGCATGCATTAATGGTAAAATTATGAAATAGCATAACTATACGTAAATCCAGGCATATTTTGTTGAAAAAGTCGATCGAATGAAACCGTCCTCCCAGTTCGACCATTTACACCGTTTTTTAGAAATCAAAAACAGGAATGAAAGAGAGGTAAGCAACAACCTATATAACCAAAATAACCGTATTTACTGTTCAGTCCATCTTTGTCATGAATAGTCGATCTTTCTCAGATTGATGCTGCCAGAGCTTGCAGCATTTGAAAGTGGCTTTCTGCTCTTCCAGTTTTTCTTCCACACGTTTTGAAAGGTCTATGTTTTTTTTCTTCTGATACTGGACTTCCAGGAATTTGCCAGGTTTTCATTCTCGTTTTTTCCATGGGACTGTGTTACCAAAGCTCTACTATTTAGTGAAGTTGACATATCTTTGCTTTCTCATTCTATAATCATTTGAAATGACACAGTGTAGGAAAAAAAACCGATACTTCCATGAAGGCAAGGCTTGAATGTGAAAGGATACGTGTCAACTCATTTTGTGGAAAAAAATGCTAAAAGAATCAAAATGAGTCCAAATAGACTCATACAAGTCGTTTCTGTCAAAAAATAACAATTTTATGCAACATATCTGTTTTTATTTCCAATCGAAAACGACATTGTATTGCTTTTGAATTATGACCCCTTTAATTTTTGGCTTCCTGGGAAAAAATTTCCTAATTTTCTACTATAAGTTCGTTCCTATTTGTAACCTGTTCGAGGGAATCATTACAGTCATTGTCTGATAGTTAGCAAAAATGATCTTTCATATAATCATTTTTTCAGCCGGCGACGCCGGCTATAGGCATTAGGCTGGATCGTGCGCTTTAGTAATCCGGAAAACGGTCAAACTAAACTTACACTCTTCATACCGAATCCATCGTAGTTTTTTTTTTTTTTAAATGCTTAAATCCATGATACACTCTTTACAATTCAGAACCGAAGTTTGATATTCCAAAACATCTTGAAAGTGAACTGGATTTTGTAGTTCTATAGCCCAGTGTAGCGGACATGTTAAAAGGAAAACTTGCATGTACTTGCCTCTCCTAGTGAGCTAGCGAGGCTTTTCTGGCCAAGTGATGTATGAGATTCTATCTTGATCACGCAAGTTTAACAACCGCGAACCTGGTTAGCACCTAGAATGGTGACCGCTTACATGTTACACTTGTCATTCATAGGCGAGACGTTCACCATTGCCGGCCGAAGGGCTGCAAAATTAGAACCTATACCTCTTTTCAAGAGCAGGAAGGGTCTTTATCAGCAACACTTATTGTAGACACCGGGATCGGTTTTGGCGAACATGTAATCAAATCACATTCAAGTTCTCTGCTTTAGTCTTATCACAAGTTTCCCAGGCTACAGCATATATATATAATCACATCAATGAGGAAAACAAAACGAAAAGTACATTAAAAGACCTGGACCAAAAAAAAAAAAGAACACTGCGTATAGCTGAATAGTTTATAATCTGTAATGATTGATTATCTTGATGTGATTATTTATTATCTTACGTCCCACTCCAGAAATTTCACTCTATGAGACGTCACCAATGCCGCGTGAAAGGTGCAAAATTAAGGCGTAATGATGATTAAATAACTTGTAATAAAAAGCATTATCAGGATTGACTAATGAAGTGGAACCATATTAATATGGAAAAGACCACAAAAAAAGGATTCCTTTTGGCTAGTGCAAATGTAAACGTTGTTTTTTTTTTTTTTTTTTTGTTTTTTTTTTTTTTTTTTTCGGTTTTTTTTTGGGGGGGGGGCCGAGGTGGTTTGTTAGTTGTTGTGTTTTCTTTCAATCACATTATCCGGCATCAGTACATTAAAGTACTCTTGATTTTTATATAATTTCAAAAATAAGATGGATTTTGGGTGAGAAAAAAATCTTCACAAAGATAGATGTGATACGCCAGTAGCCCAGTTTGTATGAAACACAATACCCTGAATACAAATAATCTTAGTACATTTTGAGCTTTTATTGATTTGTTTTTCGCGACACGACTTTCTGCCAAAAAAAAATTGTAGAATAAAAGAGCAAAAATATCCTTTTTTTTTTTTTTTTTGGTATTCTATATGTGTGTGTGAGTTTCCGTTTTTTTACGTTACATTAAAATTATTGCAAAGTATTGAATAATTAATTATTTCAAACACAGCTTAGTATGTTGATTTTGCAGAACCGACAGTAATCAACCAAAGCCATCAATTAGTGCTCAACTGTAAACGTTGTTGAAAATAGCACGTGCCGTTCTCATCAGCTGCAACAGACCCGTTCGCGCTCTGTCAATGATAAATATCAACAATCAAGCTAAGATCTAGAATGAACAATCATTTGTTAACTATTACAAGTTCCAAGAAACACATTATTATATCATAATGCCATATTCAAACACATTACTGTAACCATTGAACTCGTTTGCGAGGGATAAGTTTGCGAACTATGTACCGTAAGCTTCAAGTTGCGCTTTGATAATATCACAAAAATTCATGGACAAATAAATAAACTAAGGTGGTTGAGGACAAGCTATTTGAAGTTTCAAATAGATGAAAAGAAAGGGATTTCTACATATTTAATCTATTAGTTTTGATACAGATTTCACCAATATCTAAACCATTTTAGAGTTGTGCTCACAAAAACTCAGCGACAGGTAATGTCCACAGACTCATCGGCAATTCCATATACCTCACGGAGAACCACAACCCGATCTACAAGAGACGCCATCATCAGGTACTCACACCTTAGGACACAACTACGTCTTCAAAGAAGTCAAAGCCAATGTAAAAGGCTACATACTTTAAAATGACAAATACGAGAGACATTGGGTAAAGAGAACAATGTACATCGAAATGTCAAAAAAGCCAAAGTGAAATGGATGGGTATAGAACAGACCTGCTCATAATGCACTTCTATTTTACTCGGGAGTGAGGATATCTTTGGGTTACTTTAATCCAATAGGTAACGACTCACTAAAAAAGAGAAGAGATACAGCCAAGCATAGCACACAAGAACAACAAACCTCATCCACTACGTGACCCACACCGAAGAACTTTACATAGTGATATCACATTATCCACGTTTCTATTATACCTCACGCAACGAGTTGCGGTAGGGTGAAATGGTTTTTTACTCTTCTGTCAGTCAGTCTTTTGTTCTTGGTACCTAGACGCAACTCCTCTGAAACCGCTCAGTAATGTAATTTTCGTGTAAACCATGCTAGTTGATGAAGAACATACCTGTGTTAGATGCGCCAATATAACACGGAATTCTTTATTCGAAGAGTATAGCCCCTTTTGATTGAATCTAGAATTTGACCAAATTAACATATACTACATGAAACAGTTTGTCAGCACAAATCCCTGAAACTGCCTCAACAGAGTTATCGTGAAAACTTTTGTAAGTTGTGAAGAACCATAGCTCATGTAGATGCGCCATATACACAGGAAATTCTTATCCAATTTTTGTTTAAGCGTGGGGTATGTCGAAGCGTTGCTCACCTTTTCTTTCATTTCTATTTTTTATTTACCCGTGTTTGCTAGGACCAGGACAGAATCCTCTCCAGGATCTATATGGCCCTCATGGCACCCTGCGGCCGGCATGGGTCATCGCCATCAGTATTGTGTATTCAAAATTTATAGGTAGGTAAGTTAATCAATTAAGAAACGCAGGTCTGCAATTCGATCATTATAACCGAAGTAAGCAAAAAATTTGCTTATCATCATTTAGATCACTGGCAATGTAATCAGAAAATGAGGAAAAAAAAGTGGGAGAGGTAGGGGACGGTCATGATAACCAAATTTTGTTGTATCATGTACGATTGGTTTGTGCGTATTTTCCTCTCATAGGAAATAAG
>CAJDSM010037574.1:0-21793 GCA_903981925.1 Ostrea lurida
CTCTGTAATATGGTAATTGCTGCTTTTGAAATTTACTGCCAAGAGTCTGAGAATTATCGATATTTCCATTACCCAAGAGAACAAAATCAATGTTAACCGAACGCTTAAAAATCAATGTACCCCGAACGCTTATTAATAAATAACTATGCACGTTTGTCATTCACCCACTTCTTGCAAAAGATAAAACACCTTTACAATCAATACATTAATGAAGAATATCGATTTCTATTTTTAAAATTGACAAGAATAATTCTGGTAGCTTCTGTCTCGCTCTGTAAAATCACCAGTTGCCAACAGAAACATAGAACAAAGTTACGTTACATTGAACAAAACCCCAGAAAGGATTAAAAATAAGTCGCATTACGAAGAGATCCATAGAAATGGTTTGAAGTCCTGTTTTTGTGCTGGTGATCCAAAGTTAATCCTGTAGTCATTATGATGCACCGTTTCAAAAACGACAGTCAGAATTTCGATACTTAAATGCAATCAAATTGACGTCTTTGGTCAATTAATTTAACAAACACCGTTTATACCGATTTTTTTTTATTATTATTGAAAATGGGGGTCAATAATACATGACATTTTACAATGTATTTCAAAATTTACAAAAGCGACTAAAGGTGTCGGCTGCAATATTTGCATGTACACTGCACGCCGTAGTTCAAATTTGTATTGTTCTCCCCACGTTACTGTACGCTGTTTAAAGACTAATATAAAGAAACTCCACGGGTAACATGATCTTAAGTCCACCACAAAAGTAATAAACTGATTCAGACAAAATACTATCATTTTTCTGAGTTTGAACACAGTAACCACTTTCTACCACGAGGGTTTACCCCACATTGGAAGATGGCAGGTGCGAAGGTTATTGATGCGTCAATTTGGTTATAACTGCTGCCAAAGTGTTTACCATTGAATGAACCCATAATAATATGGCCATGTCAAGAAGATGGTTAAAAGTAAGGTATATCAAACAGATTCTCTTCTCTAAACCACATTCTATTCAGGCGTATATGCGTAACTGTACCATTGACAGAATACGCTTGAATGTCTTGTAACAGAGGTGGCGAATTGTCAGTACTAGGGAACCACTGACATCTACTGGCCATTTTGAAGGACCTTGGCCCTTGATTTCACCAACACAAGATGCAGACGATCCTGTATCTATCAAAGTTTAATCGGTTTACGCGATCTTTGGATATCACATCTTACAAAACCAAGGTCTTTTTCCAAAACTAGCCTGAGTGTTTGTTCCTTGTTGTACTTGTAATCTTCCAGTCTTGCTGTTTAAAATGTCTTGATTGATTTCTTCCCACAGGTTTTGCGAAAATTCACCGGTCGAGCTTTCCATTCTTGTACGTACGGTCTTTCCTGTGTCATAAAAGACCTAGCGTACCAGACCTCACCCAAAGTCGGAGGGTAGGTTTAACGACGACCCTTGTGTGTCCTCCCATCTTTCATCTGAGCTTTTGGAGGACAAGCGTCTGCGTAACGACCCACCGCCAAAAGGTCCATGAATGCTAGATTGAACCACCAGACCCTCTTTGGCGGTGTCTTATGCAAATACTCTTCTTTCTTATCATACAAGGTTGTGGTCTTTTGCAACACGTCTTCTTCTCTCAAATGTTAAGGCTTCTTTCTCTCATGTAAGGGTATTTTCAACATCGGTTCGGATATACTCACAGTCGGTTTTAATGTTTCCAAGTTTTCCATTGAGTCTCGAGAAGGAGCTGTTAACGTCCTTTTATACTTCGACATATTCTTTTTCGTAGAGTCCTTGATGCGTATTTATCACATAAATCAAAACGACGGGTGTGAAATCTTTGATAGTAAGAAATCCTCTCTTTTCTCTCCTGCTTCTAAGACATGTGATCTTTGACTAGGCGATACCCCAAAACAGCTGTACATAACCTAAGTAATGTCACCCAGTTTTATTCTTAGATACCAAGGGTGGGATTAACTAAATACGGTAGGTCTTGAAATAAAACGGTTAATCCGTAATCTTGCTCTAATACCCTGCATTGGTGCTCTCTATACTTTTAAAAGTTTGGGGCTCAATATACACAGAATCAAAATTACTAATTATATATAAGTAATATACTCAGTATTAGTTATATATATATCCCACTTTTAGTACCCCTTAAATACTCCTTCTCGTAAACAACGAAAAGATCACTGGATCAAGACTCTCGGCACTGCATTTCCATATGGATGCAGCGACAACGTACCGTGACAATGTAGGAAATTTGACTAGTCCACAAAGAAATAACGTGAATATGATGGGACTTTTTCAAACACACATAGACGTAAACGAAGTCATGGACATCGTTCATATAAAAGCCTAAGTATATACGATGCCATTCTTTATTAACTTATTAGATCTACATCACATTCGCACAAATCTTTATTCTGTTCCGTTGAGAGTTCACAGGACGCCAAAGCTAGTACATACTTGGATTCTTCAACACCAGAGTATAGAATAAATGCTATGTTTATAGAATTTGCCTACTAGTATTACATGCTCTTCAAACCACTGCGGATTATGGATGGTAATCCATACAGTCGTGTATAACAGCATGATACCTTATCAGAATGGTTAAAAAGTATAACAAAAATATTAAACTTCCGTATTAGACATATTCAAACCAAAGTATGTACTTCTGTGTACCGTTAACCAGAAGTGATCAGAGAATTAAATATATTACATGGGGGGGGGGTATGTTTTGGTTCCAACTGACAAAGCTTGGAACAATATTGTCCTTGTTTGTAATGCTCATTATTACAACTGCAATTTAAACGAACTTTGTATTAACTGAACATTTGGTAATCGTACTTACACTCCTACTGCTCTTTCTAAAGATGAGATTCAAAGTCACATTTCAGTTTTAAACACATTTAATATCCCAGTCAATGGGATGGGTAAATATGAGTTACATATACTGGATTCCAAACCTTCATAAAACCCTTACAAAGATACATTGCAGGATCGAGTAAATGCTCCATCATGCCCCTGCCTTTACTCCTTACGAAAATATTGACAGTTGTGTAGGAGCAACTTCAGACGTATTGTGCAACAACATTTGCCAATAGTAATAGTGTTGTAAATCAAATGTGGACTCTGAAAAAATCTGAGAAATTAGCGAAGTTAACATTGTATTAAACATAATCCCTCCCAAAAACATATATACAAAGTCGAGTGTAGGGCAACACGGACCTCCGACAAAAGCAAAGGTAAAATCAGGTGCCATAAAGGAGTAAGCATCCTCTGCTGGCCGGTCCCACCTGCCGTGGGCCCTTATCGAAATAAAGTAAACGAGATTACCCTTCGTCAAATCTAGTACAAGAATGACAGTCTAACAAAGGGTGTGAATTTGAATCTCAGAATTTTTCTCACCTGACAAATCAACGACATTAAAACGTATGACTTTTCAACACTTTACATGACCATTCCTCGCGATAAATTAAAGACTAGAATTTTTAACATTATAGACAGTTGCTTCTTCAATAAAAATGGACAAAGGAAATATTCATATCTTGTGATCAGCCATTCTAAAAATTAACTTTGTTTAAACTCCATTCTGATTCTATGCATAAGTACTCTGAAGTTTATATTAAAGCAATGCTAGAGTTCCTCATTGACAATAGCTATGTAGTTTTTGGTGATCGGGTCTTCCGACCGTCTATTGGAATTCTCATGGCACGAATCGTGCTCTTTTGTTAGCTGACCTGTTTTTACATTCTTACGAGGCTGAATTTATTCAAACGCTTCAAACTGAGGAAAAAATCTCTAGCGGTGGCCTATAATTCAACATTTCGATATACTATCGACATAATTTTCATTTATATGTCGATTCGAATAATTTTGATATATCCCAGTAAAATAGAAATAAAAGACACCACAGCGTCATCCATACATGTATCTGCTTCGTTCTTGGATATTTGATTAAACATGACATTTATGGCAAATTAACAACAAACATGATTTGAACTTCTCCAACGTCAACTTGCCATATTTATGTAGCAATATTCCAGCATCACCTGCATATAGTGTGTATGTCTCTCAACTTATGCGATACGCAAGAGCTTCTTCTGCGAATGACCAGTTTTTGAATCGATGCAGGCTACATTGAACTTACAAACAAGTTGATGTTGCAGGGGTTTCAACAGTCAAGTTTAAAACCAGCGTTTCGCAAATTCTATGATCGTTATAACGATTTAGTTTGCCAATATAACCTGCCACTGGGTCAAATGGTGTCTGACGTATTTCATACAAATTGTTAGGCCGCTCTTTATACATTGATTTCGTCTATGGATTACTCTGTTTATCTGATCAAGACAATGGGCTCACAGTGGGTATGGCCGGTCGACAGGGGATGCTTACTCCTCCTAGGCACCTGATCCCATCCCTGGTAAATCCAGGGATCCGTGTTACCCAACTTTTATTTTGTATTCTGTTTGGCACTTGGGAGATTGATCACTGTTTGTTATCTTCAATTTTTCATTTTCGACGCAACCCGCGTCTTTATCAAGAGGCACAAAACACACTACAAAAAAGACAACTACATGTATTAATAATCTACATGTACATTACTAAACTGAATGATACACGGAGAGACTAATATTGAAAGCGCATGCGCGAAAGTGTTTAGATTGAAAATTTGTGTAGCCACATAAACTTCAACAATACGTACCCCTTCTATGACACAACCCAGTCAGCAGAATGCTGACGGAAGATACCAGAATCGATTAGAATCTGTGCACATTGACTCAGGAATGGTTTGAAAGGTTATATATTTCACTATACTGGCCTCGTAAATCCAATATAGCGTCGACCACGAAAGAAACGTGAACACAAGCATTGGACTACTTGTCTGCATTACCGTACTAGTATTCACTGTTTTATATCAAGCATCTTATACTAACGATGCCATCATGATGAATATGTCATACCGTTACATATTATAGATGGTATCCTGCTTAGTGAATTTGCATCCCACTAGATCTCCCAGATTTCCCCGAACATATAAAGCCGAAGTGAAAGGTCATGTTCATCAATAATGACATCGAACATGTACTTCCTTTCATTTAATCATGCTCTATGGAAAGATATACTAAAAGCTAATGTTTAGAAATTCCCGAATAAGACCACGCTACTACACCTTGCTTTCTTACTCAACTGCGGCCATTAATGTTCATCTAAACCCTGGTCTAAACGTTACCATCTATCCATATGGTACTTGTGATTTGCCAGTAGAGTGGAATGATAGGGGTAATACCGTATTATGTGTGATAAATGTAACCAATGGTACAATGCGAACTGTCAGTCTGTCCATAGTGGTACATACAACGAGCTTGTAAACGACAGTGCCACAACTTGGGGTTTTATAGTGTGTGATAACCCAAACTATAGTTCAGTTTGCTTAAACAGATCATATCCACCTCGAACTACTTAAGCATCCTGTCCGATACATCTATCGCTAGTCCTTCGCCCGATAAATGAATAACGTGTAGCGGCCACCCATCCACGTGCTGACCACGCTCGCCGTTGCTTAACTTGCGTGATCAAGAGAAAGACTCGACAACATCGCCAGAAAATCTAGCTCACTAGTGAGGCAGTATATTAAGTACCCTTTATACTGCCCGCTACATTTCCTCCCGCTCACGAAAGCTTCGTCCCAAAGCTTAGTATGGGTCCTCTCTGGATGTCTGGCACATGTCCAGCAACGGCACCCACCGTTCCTGACGACAACCACCGTTGTCCCCAGACGAAACCACGTCCACACATGGACACCAAGTCCCAGAGCACTGTAGAGACTCTACCTGGCACACGTCTCCCACCAAACATCAGAGTCATTACACTACCACCTATTTGTAAAGTGTAGCGGTCACCCATCCAGGTGCTGACCACGCTCGCCGTTGCTTAACTTGCGTGAACAAGAGAAAGACTTTTACCATATCGCTAGAAAAGCTAGCTCACTAGCAAGGCAGTATATGTTCCCTTTATACTGTCCGCTACAACTGCATGAGGCCAGTGCATGCCTCCACTCCAGAAAGACAGCGGCATAGTAAACCGAAAATCGCTCCGCTAAAGTTCCTTAATGTAAAATGTCAGTCAATGGAATCGAAACAATGTAGAATCAAGAACCTCCTAGATAGTACCGTTCCCGACATAGTTGTCTGCACAGACACATGGATGGATCCCATTATCTCCGATTTTTTCGAGGCTGTACTAATCTCTATAATAGATCGAGCATCTGAAGGAGGTGGAGTGCTAGTAACGGCAAAGATAACGAACGGTGATCAATCTCGTAAGTCCCAAATAGAATACAAAAAAACACGAGTTGGGCAAACACGGACCCCTGGACGCGCCAAAGTTGGGATCAGATGCCCAGGAATAAGCATCACCTGTTGACCGGTCACACCCGCCGTAAGCCCATTGCCATTATAGCAATCCGCAGCCCAATCCGTGTATGAAAAACGGCTTAAGAAGTTTTATGAAACACTATTATGAAAGACCATTTGAGCTCTCCAGTACCCGAACAATAGTAAGATTGTGAGATAGTATGGACAAAGACCGATTTGGCGAGATGACACACAAATTGCTGTTGATGTTGTACCCGTTTTTGATTGATAGAACATGTGTCTACAGACTACCAACATATCACCGTTGAGGAAAATCATCGCTGGAGTGAATCTAACCATGATCAACCAATAAATTGATAGTTTAGAGTACATAATTGTTGAACCGAGTGGGGGTCTATTTTCAAGATAGCTACTTGTACTATTTTACGTCCCACTCGATATTTCACTCATGAATACGGAGACGTCATTATTATTGCCGGAGAAGCCAGGGCTGCAAAATTCAGGCCTATGCTCGGCACTCAAGGCCTTTGATCAGGGAGGGATCTTGATCGTGCCACACCTGGTTTGACACGAGGCCTCGGTTTTTCCGGTCTCATCCGAAGGAATACCCCATTCAGTCGCCTCTTACGGCAAGCAAGGGGATGCTGGGGACCTAATTCTAACCCGGATCCCCACGGGTCAAGATGGCTACTTGAAAGTCCCTTGTATTGATATAGTATTACATATAGCGAGTGTTATTTTAACGATGTATAAATGACCAAAACGTGTTAAATGATTTTTTTAATAAAGCATTTATTGGGTTTTTTATTTTACCCAATCCGGAAGACAAGCCCTCCGTGCTTCAAGAAACAGAGTACCAATTTTGAAAGACCAGTAGTTTTTATTTATAATCAGTTTTCAAATTATCCGTGCGCTCTCCATGGTAGAATAATTAACCAGTTGATTGAGGCCATTACGAGATCCAGAAAATGGTCGGGTTTCTGTTTAGTTTGATGAAGGTATAGAGAGTTTGTACCTTCATCGGGTCGGGGTGAGAATAAATAATTTTTTGAAAGTCATAAAATAGGCAAAATTAGAGAGAAAACTTACAAAACAACGTGATTGTGAAATAAGGTGATAAGAAGACAATGCTTTGGAATAATATTAAGTTTTAATAAAGTTATTTAGTAGTTCGTACCATTGTGGATTCGAATGGTGAACAGTGCCGACAACGATATACGTGCATTGTAAAAAACACGATTTTTATATACAATATCAACACAAGCAATGGTTAAAGAACATTGTAATATCAAACAACTGAAAGCTATATAATTCCGTATTTATAAATGTTTTTAATCATGTTTCATCATATTTTAGAATCAATATGAAATGCTAGTTTCAAGGTCAATGTATTTTATTTTTTATTTTTACTTTACTTTCTCTTTTCAAGAGCCCAATATATGAAAAACAGAGAGTTATATAAATCCGTAAGTTCAAATTATCCTACTTTTAAAATTTTGAAGGTCAAACAACAGTTGAATACGCTTGACTAAAATAAGGAATTCAAGGTCAGACCCTTGCTATGAGGAAAGTATAATAAGTATTGACCATTGGATTGTGGAAACCGAATTAAGGATTTCATTCGAATTCATTCCAACTGGACGGAATAACCATAGTATCCATGATATTTCTGTGTTCTTTCTCTCTGCATCGGTCCATGTTGGGTTCAGTCACTTGCATGTCTTGTCAAATATGGCCTTTGTTGAAGTTTACAAAAGTGTTCGGTCTCGCGTTTGGTTTTGATGGTTGATCGGTGGTTGTTGATTCTAAGTCTAATAGCACAGGGGCTTGTCTTTCGGATTATGGAAAATAAAATTTATTGTATGTTGTTTTACGTCCCTCTTGAGAATATTTCACTCATATGGAGACGTCACCATTGCCGGTGAAGGACTGCAAATATAGGCATAATATGCTCGGCGCCCATGGCCTTCATCGTGCCACACCAGCTGTAACACAGGACCTCGGTTTTTCCGGTCTTGTCCGAAGAACCGCCCCATTTAGTCGCCTCTTACGACAAGCAAGGGTTACTGAGGACCCATTCTAACCCGGGTTCCCACGGGACTGGACAATAATAATAATAATAATATTAAATTAAAAAAATTGATGAAAATATAAATCAATACAAGGGATGACAATCGCCATCTTAGAAAATATACCCCTACTGAGTTCAGCACCCGTTTCTGTCCTCTAAACGAAGTAACAATTATTTGGATGACACAGCTTTCCGAATGTTGAAGGTAATCGCCGGTTGGACACTTCTTTCTATCGACAACGAAAACAGGTATAACTTCAACACTTGCCAAATCGGCTCGGAAAGGGATAGAAATATTAAAATCAGCATAATCATGAATATATTATTTTGTTACAATAATTATTCAATTCATTTACGGCAGTTACAGCTTGTATTGCTCTAACCGGGTGTTCATCTATTAAACATTTGTTCTGACTTTTCTTTTTCAACTTTTTGGCCCTTTTCTCTATATATCAAGGCCTAGTATTTGTATGCTTCCGTATGTTTATGATGAATTGCTTGAAACAAAAATTTAAAAAGAAAAGAATAAATTTTTTACCCGTTCCCGCTGTATATAAAAATAATAATAAAGGTTTGCAAGAGAATTACCAGTTGGGTATTGTCAATACTGTCTTATACGTACTGTACATGTATATATACTATTTAGCACTGGTGCCACAACAGTCATATGTGCGACACCCGTGAGGGTCCGGGTTAGAGTATGTCCCCAGCATCCCCTTGCGTGTCGTAAGAGGCGACTAAATGGGGCGGTCCTTCGGATGAGACCGGAAAAACCGAGGCCCCGTGTCACAGCAGGTGTGGCACGATAAAGATCCCCTTGAGTGCCGAGCATAGGCTTAAATTTTGCAGCCCTTCAGCGGCAATGGCGACGTTCTGCCATTGATGTAAATATCGCGAGTGGGACGTAAAACAATAACAATCAATCAACCATATCAGGTATTCTCTCTCTCTCTCTCTCCTCTCTCTCTCTCTCTCTCTCTCTCTCTCTCTCTCTCTCTCTCTCTCTCTCCTCTCTCTCTCTCTCTAACTTGCGTGTATGACCTTATCTTTGTGGCTTGGTGTTTGCGAAATATAGATTGTTTCTTACAATCAGATAGTCGGACATCTATCAGACATATATGTCCCATCAATCCTTTAAATATTGGGCAATTCAATGCAATCAAACCTGTAGAGTTATCTAGATAATCCCTAGAGGTTTGACACCGATAATGGTATTTCTAATCGAAAGAAATTCGGTTGTTTCAGTTCATGGTTAATTCAATGAATGTGTTGGTAAAGTTTCAAAAACACGTGTTAAAACATTAGAGTTGACACTAACTAACTAACCGTTACATTGCCTTATAAGCTGTTTAAAAGTGCCTTCGTTGTTAAAAAAAAATTGGACGTATAATTATACTACTAGGACATATCTAAGTGGTAAAACAAGGTGAACTCCATTTAAAACGCCTGTTTAGTCCAACACCAACTAATGACAAATTAGGACAGTGACTGTCTTTAAAAAAGCAAAACTAGTCAACATTATCAAATCGTAAAACGATTTATTAAATATGAATCAATGGTAGCATGTATCATAAACAGAGTATTTATAATGGACGGTGCAGAATAAACAAAAATTAGAAATATATCATAGATAATTAGAAACAGTTGTCAATATATTCAAATCTTAATATGATTTATCCATATTACATGAACAATTTTGCGGTTATAATAAAAGGAGTCGTTTATCAAAATACAGAATATACTAAATCTATATGGATTGCAATATTATTATGTTGAGACAACGGACGTCAGCGAATCTTGTTCACCAGCACATTGGAAAGTAAGCCAGTTTTTAAAGTCTTGATTTAAAAAAGAACCTATCGTCCGTCCAAATGTTTTTACTTTGGAATGCAAACAAAACACTATTCCTTGTACACCGCAAACACGGACACATTGCAAAATAGATGTTTACTTTGGAAAGAGTATGAAGTAAAGTCGTCGGTTTTGGGGTCCCACGCACAGCGACTAGTAGCCAGAACAGTGGCTCCCCGGTTCTCCCCCAACATCACATTGCATACTACCCTGTATCGGTCGTAGTGCAACGCTTTCACTTTCTCTTTGATCTGGTTGCTTATAATCTTTGTAAGGTTTCCAGAATACTTTTTGCTATAAATCATTCCTTCTAATTTCTCGTCAATGAGTTCTTTCACGATGTCATATACGGTTTTTTCGTTATAGTGCACCTTTGGTTCCATGCGGTATGTTGGTTCATATTGTTTTGCTGGAACTGAGACAGTGGATGCTGCCCTCTGTTTCTTTGATAACCGTTTGAAGAACTTTTTGGTCGCCAGCATTCCGGAAAGAGAACCACGTGGTTGAGGCGCCTTTGGTAGCATCCTTTTGGCGGGAACGGCAATACTGTTCCTTGCCGATTTGTCGCTGACGCTAACATTGTCTTTTTCCTTCTTCTCGTACACGCTGAACTTCCGTTCTGTAATAAGCACCGGTTTGAGATCAGGAGTCTTCTTCTCTATGTCCTGCTCGGCGCTGGCTTTCATTTTGGCGAGCATGTTGCCAGGGGATGCTTAGGTAGATCTCACTTTATCTAATAGGGGTGCTCTTGTTAAGAGATTTTAATAAGTTTACCTGCGAGGGAAGAGAATCAATGTTATTCAAACAATATCCCATAAAAAATTCTTTTAACTTGATATAATGGAGTGTAGCTCTTCTGATTTTGTAAAACATTTGTTTATTTCAGTATTGATTCTTCAAATCAAAGAATGGAATTGAATAGGAAAGGTAAGTATACTTGGATATTTAAATTTACATTATAAAATGTCAGAAATCCATAAAATGGAATATTCTTTATCATAATAATCCATTAACTGACTCTTTTATCAAATCAACAAAAGTTACTCAAGACAGCAAGCAAGAAAATTGTTTAGACAAATTTTAAATCGTTCAACTAAAATTTCGATGGCTTTTGTTCCGCGAACCTATTAGAAATATGGAGGTCAGTGTTGAAATTTATTTGACAAGCCTTAGTCATATTTTGGAGGCAGTTCGTTTTGAAATATGAGGTATCTAATTGCATTATTGTTGATCATCAAATCTGGCCGATATCCTTGAGAGGAAATTTAAAACTCTTCTATAGTAACTTTGGTATTATTGGCGCTATTAGTGGCAGGGCAGACCCGTGTTTGTTGTGGGCTGCGTCGAAATTGCTGTCACAATCGTCGTTAGAAACGGGAGACAGGGGGCATGCTTGTGTGCCTATGAAAAGATGACTGATGTCAGCATGAAATGATTCAAACGCGTGAGCGATTGCATTCTCTAGGATGACGTAAATCTCAAATTCTTTTTTGAAAAAAAAAGAAGTTAAAAACCCATTTGGGTTTTGATTCTTTACGTCCCTAACGTTTTAACTGCTGCAAGTATAATTTGTTTCTCTTCATGATGTGCATAACACTACATCGATTTATTTAAGAGCTATTTGTCTTTTCCTTGACTTGAATGTGGAAGATCTTAATCGTATAAAATTTTGGTCGATTTTGAGGAATTAACGGTATTAACAAAAAGATCCTAATACTTTGTAGTCAAGGACTAACACAGATTCTAAGTTCTAATTCTTTTCAAATTAGATCTTGGTTAAAGTTCTTGAGATTGTTTCGGATTTCTATGGACGTTAATGTGATTTCAATTTCTTTCATAAGAAGAAAACATTAATTTACATAATGATTACATTTGCATGTATAATAAGAAATCATAAAAAAAATTATTTGAAGCTATATATGAAACTTGTTTGTTCAAGTAAGAGGTTAAATTATGCTTGCTAAGATGCAGAAGTACGTTTGATAAGCTTAGTTGGAAAACGTGTAATTTACAAAGCAACAGTGATATAAATAACAATATATTTCACGAAAATGAGGATTATCATCCTTGAAAGCCACATTTTTTTTTACTACTCACCTTATATCAAATACAAATTTCCATAGAATACTGCTTCATTTTGGTGAATAAAAACAAATGTTTGTATGTATTCTAATCCTCCTGTGGTCCGAATGTCTTTGGCCTGCCCAGTTCCTGACACGCAGCTAATCCAATGCCAGTACAAAATAGCAATTGAACGAAGGTTATTGTGGAATTAAAATTGGGACTAAGCTCTCAGTCCGCTAAACATAACAATTCCCAATCAATACAATTTTTATCTTCATTATTGCGGAAGGAAAATATTTAAAGAAAAGATTTTCTTCCTTTTTAAATACCCCCATTTAACAAGAAGACAACTTTGCACAAGGCTACTGTTAGTTGGTGAAATCTTTGTCGGAGATGTCATGGTTTTTAAAAACCCCAAATGAATTACCTATTTACCTACACAATAATGGCAAGTCTTATGTATGCCCTTTTCGTTTCGCATTCTAAATTTCAATCTTGAAGGATTTAAACATGACCAAATATTATATCTAGCAACGTTGAATGCGAGTTATGTATCTTAACAAATTTAGAAAACATGAATCCAGTTTTTAAAAACAGTTTGACTGTGAGTGACTTTTAAAATGACTACTCTTTTAATTATATCAAAATTGAGCGAAACATATGTGTATTCGTATTTTTTTTTAAAAACTAAATGTTTATTGATGAAATATACTCTCATTAAATCATTTTTGAAAACGTCAAATAAATGAAAGATTCTTACTTGCAAATGATAAAGTTTAGTTAACCCACTGAAGAAACATATTTCTCCGAGCGCGTGCAAAGATGTCTGTGACGTCGAGAGGTGCTAGACTTTCACAATGGTCTGTAATGTAGAGAGATGCTAGAATCCTTGACACTTTGTCGT
The DNA here is from genome assembly GCA_903981925.1 of Ostrea lurida. Classification (NCBI taxonomy): domain Eukaryota; kingdom Metazoa; phylum Mollusca; class Bivalvia; order Ostreida; family Ostreidae; genus Ostrea; species Ostrea lurida. Next base: position 13,254 of record CAJDSM010037574.1, read on the forward strand.
TGCCACTAATCGGAGGTAAATACACAACTGATATTTAAATGTCTCTCGGGATTGATCAGGGCAGTCCGTATCTTCTCTTTCGGACGGTTGGCGTTTAAAGAAAAGAAAATTATCAGTTGAGCAATTTTTGCTCGTTTGTTGCGCGGCCAAGAGTGTAAAAATTTATTAATCCATTCTTATGATCTCCTGCTGATGGATAGACGTTATTTCTGCTTCATTTTGCTTACTTGAGTAATCGTTTTTATCGCAGTTTCAAAATATCAAAAGTAGATAGAAAACATTTTAGCTAATAGTAATAGCAAGACAAAAGTATGGAGACTTTCAATGTTAAATTCTTTCCCTTGGAAACTGGTAATTTAAAACTCGTTGGAGACTAATATTTTCACAACCGTGATTTGAATAAATTTTATAGTCATGTTGTTAATCTTATTATCATTTTGCAGGTGATTTATATGTAGTGATTCTCCTGTCTATGCAGATATAAAAGAAATCGACAATGTTTCAATTCCATCTGCTCTATTTACCGAAACTTTATATCTTGTTACACATAGTAATAAAATCCATGCCTAAGTTCCCATTTACACCACGTCGTAGTTTTACCTTACATTAAAACATGTTAGAAAATGTGAGACATGCACAATGCATTATTAATATCATTAAAGGCATATTATCTAACATATTCGTATTTTGTTTTTATTATAAAAAATTTATGCGTATTGATTTTAAAAAGGGGAAAAGAGTAAAAGTAAAAGAAATCTTTTTTGTAAAAAAGAAAAAAAAATGAAGATGAAAATCAAAAGAAAATTATAAAAGCAAAAAAAAAAAAAAAAATAAATAAAAGCAACCCCCCACCCTAAAAAAAACCCAACAAAGATAAAAAAAAACAACCAACAAAACCAAAATACTTGGAACCCAGCAATAAGTTATGAGGAAAAAATCTCTATTCAGCTTTTTTGTACTTAAAACTTAGCTATAGAGAGAGAGAGAAAAAAAAAAAGACTCTGATTGCAACGGATAAACTCTACAGATAAGTAAATTGCCAATCAATACAGGAAACACACAATTAGAATATGTAATGAGAAATTGATTTTGATGAGATAAATGTTTTTACTGGTAACTCGATACAATACGGCAGTCATTTACTTTGTTTGCTTTGACGATTCAGGGCGCGGAAATCATTGATCAGAACGTCAGTGATCTCATGGGTGTTCACGAAAACAATGTACTATTAAAGCTCTCTCATATAGTTCAATCATTGATGAAATATTTTTAGTGTGCGACCTGAGTTATTGAAAATTATGTAGAAAAAAAATTAAAATTATTATTGATTTCCCAGTATAGCCAATGAGTAAGTTACAAGAGCAACGCCAACGTAGCATTGTACGCCTGACATACTTATTTCAGAATAGGCATAGAGAAGGAAATATTATTCAAATGCATGCACTCGGTGATAATTTATAGCCTGGACAATGTTAAAACCACTATGTGCATTGTTACCATGACCTTGACTCAAGGTCATGACACTTCCTTTGATCCAGGACAGCATTTTCCGGGCCATAACTTTTCACCCAGTGCATTAATTGGGAATTATTGCCCTGAACCCAAGGAAGTGTCATGACCTTGAGTCAAGGTCGCTGGTCAATGTCACAATGCACATAGTGGTTTAAACATTGTCCGGGTCAAAACTTTTCACTGAGTGCATGGATTTTGATAATATTTAGCAGAAATGTTAAAACCATTATGTGCAATGTGACCTTGACAAGTGACGTTGGCTCAAGGTCATGCCAAATTTGGATCTACAACAATTCTGTGAAATATTATTCAAATCCATGCACTCAGAGAAAAGTTATGTACCGGACAATGTTAAAACCACGTGATCTTGACCTTTGAACAATAAATTTGTCTCAAAATTACGACACGCACCAGGGCAGCTGTTTCAAATCCATGAACCTCCTCAAAAGTTATGGCCCGGACAATGTTAAAACCACTATACGCATTGTGATTGATTGATTGATTATTTGTTGTTTTTCGTCCCGTCGAGAATATTTCACTCATTTTGAGACGTCACCATTGCCGGTGAAGGGCTGCAAATTTAGACCTATGCTTAGCACTCATGGCTTTTAGCAGTGAGGGTTCTTTAGCGTGCCACACCTGCTGCGACACGGGACCTCCGTTTTTAAGGTCATATCCGAAAGACCCGTGATTCTCACTTCTAATTGCCGAGCTCTTGGCGAAGGAGCAATCACTGTACTATTTTCACGTCTTAGGTTTGACGCGGCCGTGTGCCGCCGAGCACAGGGCTCGAACACACGACCTCTCGATCACGAGGCGAGAGCTCTACCAACTGAGCGACCGGTTTACACGCATTGTGACCTTGACCTTTGTTCAGTGACCTTATGTCAAGGTTTTGAAACTTTCTTGGGTCCACTTGAAAGGTCAAAGTTACTCAAAACATAAATTATATAATATTAAGGGAAAAGTTCTTAATTTCATCAGTTAATTGGCAAATGACCTTCAAACAAATGTCACTCAAGGTCATTTTGTAGCGTTCAGCATATACTTATATATGAAAAAACCTCCTTTATTTCAACAGTTATTGATCATTGTGCGAGTCATTCGTCATATGAAGTAGTGCTTTGGTTAGATGCAGTTCGGGGAACATCCGTGCTTTTTTCCTGACAAATTGGAGGTCACCGAGAAGACAAGACACGAGGCTTACAGGCCTTAACGGTCGCCTGAGTATCATAGTCCATACAAGGAGTCTCATTTTTAAGCCTTTACATTGAGTCTTTTGGTCACATGTAATCATCTTTCAAAATATGCATATGATTCCTATTCAAACACACAAGAAGAAAAAAAGCAAGGGTATAATTCTCGGTATAATTATGATGATAGGCTCCATGTTTGGCCCCGCCCTGGGGTCAAAACTCCGACCCCGGGGATCACCAAATTTACAATTTTGGTAATGACCTTCCTGCTCTACATCACTATGCATTTAGTTTTTCTTAGACATGTGCAATTGTAGAGAACATTTTTGAAAATTGGTCACTTTTTGCCCCGTCCCTAAGGCACATGGGGCGCACAAGTCCTGAAATTTACAATTTATGTCCCCCTTGTTTCAAAGGTGCTTCATATTAAATTTGAAAAAGTATTGGAATCAAAAGTTATCAAACAGAAAAAATGTTCAATTATTAACACCTTTAATCCCTGACCATTTTGGTCCCACCCTAATACCAAAACCCCTACCCTAGGATCATGCTCTTTCCAAATATCGATTTAGTTTCCAATTAATATCAATATCATTTAAGAAGATGCTTTTCAAATGTTTTATATATAAACACAATGTACAAAGTTTAGCCCGCCCTGGGGTCATAATCCCTACCCCGAGGCTCACCAAATTTACAATTTTGGTAGAGGCCTTCCTGCTCTACATCACTATGCATTTAGTATTTCTTAGACATCTGCAGTTGTAAAGAAGATTTTTGAAAACTGGTCACTTTTTGCCCCGTCCTTAAGGCACATGGGGTGCACAAGTCATGCAAGAGTCCTGGAATTTACAATTTATTTGCCCCTTGTCCCAAAGATGCTTGATACCAATTTGAAAAGAATTGGATTGGTAGCTATCAAGAAGAAAGAAATTATTAACGGACGACAACGGAAGAAGACCAATAGCAATAAGTCACCTAAGTTTACTCAGGTGAACTAAAAAATCGTTTAATTGTGAACTGAAATTTGCTTGACAAAAAGACAACGGAATTCAAGTTTCAAAGGAATAAAGTACAAAATCGAATTCAATGCTGAGAAATACACGACCAGTTTGTTAAGCAGTATTAAACAAGATTGACTTTATCTGCGACAGATACTTTGAATTCTAATCATCACTAAAGAAAGGAACATAATTGTTGGTATAGCCGACAAATAAGGGTGGGGTGTTCTAAAATATCGATACGATCCTAATTACTGATGATGCTTGTAAGCTGCGGCAAGCTATTTTTAGATCCAAGATAAGCCCTACGATCGACGGGCAAGATTTTATCCAAGACAGAGTGCATTCGCAAATCCGGGAGAGTTTTTTTTTTGTCCGCACAGGCAAAACTTTCAATTGGGTGTCCCCCGAAGCAGGATATAAAGGCAAAGATAACGAACAGTGATCAATCTCGTAATTCCCAAGTAGAATACAAAACAAGAGTTGGACAGACACGGACCCCTGGATACACCAGAGGTGGGATCAGGTGCCTAGGAAGAGTAAGCACCCCCTGTCGACCGGTCACACCCGCCGTGAGAAGGCAAACGGAGTAATCCGTAGTCAACTTAGTGTATGAAAAACGTAAGAGGCTTTTGAACACTAACCCTCAGCAGATTTTGTTTTAACGGACGAAAACCCAGATTTTTTGTTTTAACCGACTACCAACCCTGGGGAGATTTTGTTTTAACCGACTACCAACCCTGGGGAGATTTTGTTTTCGGGTGCAAAATTTACTGCGGGAGTACCACTGTAAACTGTTTAAATCGTTAGTTCACCATTTGTAAACTTAAATGTATAGTCACAAACAAGATATAGAACTGTGAAAGTATCAGTACGCTCCTAACCAGGTGTAAAAAACACAATGACAATGTTATAAACCAAACAGAAGACCCACGACGGGTGTGACCGGTGAACAGGGGGTGCTTACTCCTTCTGAACACCACATCCCACTTTCGGTGTTTCCAGGGCTTCATGTTTGTCCTTGTAATTTTGTATTTTTTATGGAGTTTTGAGATTGATCGCTGCTCTTTACTTTCTCTTTTCATTTAGAATGTAACAAAACCACGGTGGCAATGTCACAGTGCAGATGTAGAATATCACAAAGCCACAATAACAATGTCTGAAATATGGTGTAGAATATCATTCAACCACCAATATTTGAATGAAACAAAACGATACTTAGAATTTAACTTTAAACCATCTTAAGAAAATCACAAAACCCACAACCAAATGAAAATATCATGAAACTTCAGTCAGACTTAAAATGTCATAAACCGCGATTAAGATATCACTAGCTAAAATAGGAAATGTTAATACGAAGTTAATTTAGACTGACAAAACCGCGATCAAAATATCATCAAACCACAGTCAAATGTCACAAATGAAGGACCTGCTTAGTACAACAAGATTATAATAATGCAGTCTTTTCCGTTCATCCTTGATTTCTACACGTGTTTAGTAATTCGATCATTCCTGTTTTGTGAACAAGCAGGAGTTAAAAAATCCCAACATAGTTTGACGCGGATTAAGAACGATAACTGCGATTTTACGTTTATAATTATACTTGAAAGCACATGGGTGACCCATTTATTCGGGAAAAGGTAATCCATTTAGCTATCAGCAAATATGTATTGTCATTGAAACAGCGAACCCGAAGACAGAAATATCTTCTTATGGCAATAAATTGCACTTATAAGTAATGTTGAAAGCGGTTCAAGTGTCTCTTAACAAGAAGTACTTTATGAATTTAATATCATAAGATTATCTGAGTCTCTGTAAACATCATTCTTTGGTCAAACTTTGGAAATTCTACTCATAAAACAGGCATACCGTAATCCTTTATAAAACAGACAATGTAATGCGTGTCTTTAATATAAATGAATCATTCATCGGGCCCATGCATCTGGTGCTTGCACCAATGATTTTTCTAATATCTTCCAGAAGAGACGGTATATATTCTTCACTGAAAACCTGACTAGTAACCTCTGGCACAGCAGTGGATAAACTTTCTAACTATAACAAGGGAAAACGCCACGTCTCTAGCAATACTACTGAGTATCCCCCCCGGGCCAATCAAAAGAGAGATGGCTACTGCCGTGACCAAGTCGAAGAATTAGACCAATTGTGCTATCTATATATTAATTGATATTGATGATCAACTTCAACGGGTATCATGATCGGGTATGGTTTGAATCTTATAAAAGCCCTACGTACTTCTCATATCAAGGTACCCGATTTACTTCTACGATGTAAGAGTTGTTATCATTTGATGCAATAACTTAGTGGTAAGTCTTCCAGGGAAGACATGTGTCGCCTGCCCTACTCTAATCTTCATTTGGAAAATTACTTTCATCATTTAAAGTATCATCATGCAAAAAGTATTAATTATAATGTTTTTGTCAAAATTCAGTTCTGTTCAAAGTTACCAAATGACAATGCATATTCTAACATGATAATTAGAATGAAAGATGAGATATTGTTATGAGATTCCATTTGTGAGATTCTATCTGAAATAAAGACAAATTTGTTTATGTCAAAATCATTCAAGTTGCGTCAAACGGAAGTTACATGTGCAGATTGGAAACTGGATTACATCGATACAGTTGTCCATAGATGCTCCTGTGCCAAATATCAGGAAGCTGGTCTGTGTGGTCCTGAGAAAATGTGACAGAAATTTACATGGTGAAAAATATTCAAAGTTTTCGTCTAAGAAGTTGACATGTGGCTGATTGGAAACTGCGTTAACGATACAGTTGTCAATACTGATGCTTCTGTGCCAAATATCAGGAGCTGGCCTGTGTGGTTCACTGAGAAAAGTGTGACAGAAATTTGTATATGTTAAATATATTCAAGTTGCATCAAACAGGAAGTTGACATGTGACAGATTGGGAACTGTGTTAAATCGATACAAGTTGTCCATACTGATGCTGCTCTGGTGCCAAATATCAGGAAGCTGGCCTGTGTGGTTCCATGAGAAATTGTGAAGAATTTGTATAGTGAAAATATTCTACAGTTTCCGTCTCAGGAAGTTGACATGCGCGCAGATTGGAAACTGCGTTACACGATAAGTTTGTCAATTAGATGCTCTGTGCCAATATCAGGAAGCTGGCCTGTGTGGTTCCTGAGAAACAGTGGTGACAGAAATTTGTCCATGTTAAAAATAATTCAAGACTTGCAATCAAACAGGAAGTTGACATGTGGCAGATGTTGAAACTACGTTTACATCGATACAGTTGTCCATACTGATGCTCTTGTGCCAAATATCAGGAAGCTGGCTGTTGGTTCCTGAGAAAAATGTGACAGAAATTTAACCGTGTGAAAATTTCAAAGTTGCGTCAAACAGGAAGTTGAACATGCGGCAGATTGGAAACTGTGTTACACGATACAGTTGTCCATAACTGATGCTCTGTGCCAAAGTATCATACAGGCTGTGTGGTTCCTGAGAAAAATGTGACAGAAATTTGTATATGTAAATATTTCTAAGTTGCGTCAAACAGGAAGTTGACATGCGGCAGATTGGAAACTGCGTTACACGATACAGTTGTCCATACTGATGCTCTGTGCCAAATTAGGGAAGTGGCTATTGGTTTCTGAGAAAGGACAGAAGAGATTTTGTGAGAGCCGTCTGCGCAGACTGACTAAAAGTGATCCCTATATGTCGCTCGCGATTAACGCAGGCAGGCGACACAATAATACTCAACTACTCTGCACCTCGTGGTGATTCGGGTTAGAATCCTTGCTTGTCGTAAGGGGCGATTAAATGGGACGGTCCTTCGGACGAGACTCCCTTCCTACTGAAAAGCCGGTCCGTGTGGCACGATAAAATCCCGGGTTAGAATCTTTGCTTGTCGTAAGAGGCGATTAAATGGGACGGTCCTTCGGATGAGACTACAAAAACTGAGGTCCGTGTCAAGGTAGGTGTGGCATGATAAAAATCCCTGCGTAACCGCCGAGCATATATTTTGCAGCCCTTCACCGGCAATTCTACAGTAGTTTCTTATTTGAATAAAGAATATGCCTAAACAATGGCCAAATTCCCCTCTTCGAGATGCCGAAAGACACAAATAATATTTCAAATCATTCATTTAGGTCATGCCAGTTATTTTTCTCTATGAAGACACATGGGTGTACATTGGAACAAAAACTGTGAACTGAAATAGCTATCTTTACTCTTTTTTTATCAAGTCTAATGATTTGGACGAATTTAATAGTTAACAAAATATTGTTCTGTGTATATATACTAGCATTATGTATTACTTAAAGAGTACATTATAAATTCGAATTGTGTATTTATGGCCATTTATATATAAAAATAAAAACCAGCCATTGGATCTCCTTTCGAAAGATGGTGCAAAATTAACGATGTCAAATGCAGGTGCCGGTCTCCCTTTCAGACAACTTATATACCAGCATGTCACATCTCGTTTTTGTGGTCCGAGAAATACTTTAGTGGCCAAGTGACAGAGGCAAAAGGAGAGCCCCCAGTGCCTTTAAATCACCGAAACCATAAAGCAAGTAAAGGACAACCCCAATAGAAAGGCAGCAGTCCTCCGAGTTTAGGGGGATGTGCTTAGGAGTAGCAACTCCACCACATGAAACGAATATCGCTTCGGAAACCAAATCAGCAAATACGCCATTGAATCATCAACGGAACGACCCTTTAAAAGGGAGAGCGCGCAACAACACATTTCCTCTCTCCTTAGACTGTCTTACGAATTGGAATATGAGAACAGAAGACAAGAGAAGCATCTCTAGGATTGAAATCGAAATTGACACAATGTTAACTTCGCCTTTT
>CAJDSM010037575.1:952-20192 GCA_903981925.1 Ostrea lurida
TGAGAGATAAGGTATAGGTCTACTTCTTTTGATCTCAATAATGAGAAACTTAATTAAAAATTACATTTACGGATATGAAATGAAAACGTTCATTGAGTCTCTAATGTGTGGATTATTAATAAAATTACTACCTTTATATCCAACTGCACTTATTAGTACGAAGTCCTTCGAATTCCTACAGTACTGTAGAAGAAGCAAATTCGTTGAGATCATGAATTCTGGTCTCAGTCTTAAAAAGATTCAATTTCAATGGTTTGTGGAGTCACGAAATATACAATATTGATTTCAATTAATTTTTAATCTTCTACGGAAGATTCCGGAATGATCATTAGTTTGAAGAACAAATAGTTCTCGACGGAGATGAAGTAGGACTTTACCATTCCCAGACAAATTCTACCCGCCGCTTATTAGACAAGAGATTCTACCACACCCTCCTATAGTTACGTGTTATTGTGCTCGTTAGAATAACAGAGGGCGTGTCTGTTGGAACACTAAACGGGTCACCCAAGGCAGTTGTAACCATTCACGGGTGGGAGCTCCTTCATCACACACCATCTTGCAAAATACACATTATATAAAATTAATTGCACGTAAGTTTGAGGTAAATATGAAAAGTTTCCCCCGCACAAAACAACGTTTGGTAATTAATATTAATTAACAATTTTTTGTAAGACAAAACGAAATGAACATATCATGCCGATGTATGGGTGCCACGTAAGCCCGGATATCCGCCGATTGACAAGAAATGTTTTCGAGGTGGTTTTTTTTGAAAATTTTCTAATGTTCCCTCAAATACATGCAATAATTTATATAATATTTGTCTACGCCCCCCCCCCCCCCTCCATTATTTTATACAATAGTGATGGATAGACGGAATGAATAAAACCCTTGTTAACGAAAAAGCATACAACGCTGCTTGGGGTGAAAATCACTTATCAAATATCAAGGCCATAATTCAATTTAGATTTCTATTCGAAAATGTCACGTACGTCATAACACAATCATTTTATTACTAAATGACAATTTGTGACCAATTGTGTTATCGTTTACCAAATTTGTCTCCGCTGCAAAAGAGTATGGCTGTTGGTCCATAATGATAGCTATTTAAACGGAATTAGCATGCTGTACTGTTTCTTGCAGTATGTGCCCACTGGTTATTCATAGATCCATCATAGGTCTGTAATTTCGAACTATTGTGCTGGGCTAGCGATATTTCCTTACGTTGGCTATTTCGTAATTTATGTCGATACAAGAGGTATAACCAATTTCGAGATCCATTACTTGTCAAGCCATTTCGCGTATAAATGGGAAGAGATAAACAACAACTTAGTATATAATAAATGGGTGAAGCATAAACGTGACAAAATCAATGAAATATATTGGACAATTCATGTGCTTGTTGTAAGACGATCAAAGAATGCAAACCCCCATATATTTGTACATCTTCGGGTATCATCAACTATATGGTGCATAGTTCTAAGAGTCACAGGATTGTTCATAAAATTTTCAATGTATATTTCATTCCTATGGTTGACAGTACTGGGATCTATTGAATTTTTACTCAATCTCCATTTCATGTAAAACATCGACTAGTGCATGAGAAGTGCAGTTATAACGTAAATATGTAAGAAACTTACTAGGATCGAGTTGTTCTAAAATAAATGATGAGTTGAATTTGTTTAGTAAATCTTGTTATAAAATTCTGTAATTTGTAATATTATACCAATGAATATGAGGAATGATTTTGGTAGTCCAGAAAAAAAAAAATGACACCATCACATTGTGGAGGAGACAAGTTGAAAGATCGTGACGGTGAGGTGTATTGAGCCAGTGATGTTGCAAAACACGTGCGTAATGATAACGAGGAGCGACACATTGAACAACTTCACTGACATAATTTATATACATATACAAGATATAATAGTGACACTTTTGGTCGAATCTACCTAACCCATCGCTCAAATTGGCTGTATTATTGTATTGTTCTTGTTATTCGGAATTCTAGCAAGATTTAAAAAAAAAAAAATCGATTAACTTTCTTACGAAAAATGCAATTTTAAAAAACTTAAAAAGGTAAATTTTGAAAGTTTTCAATTTCAAACTATTATGACAATGTTCTCTAAGGCCATTTCCTCCTTCGTCATATTTCCACCGCTGTGTTCTTGCTCCTTAATTCATATATGCAAACTGGAAAGTAGCTAACCTTGTTGGCAACGTTATTTTGTATCTAATTGCAAGTTACTTCATTTTATAGCCTTTTTTATTTCTTTTCAAAACTTCGTCGTTGTGGAAGCGTTTGGGTTATTAAAACAAGGTTTTCAATTAATGGATTGATTGATACATAATAAAACATTATATGCAGAAAGTAGTATATGCTGAAACAATGACGCAAACATAGTTATTCCCTCCCTAATAATTATATCAGATTTGCTAAAAAAAACTCTGAATTCGCTTTTTTTTTACACCACGTAATTCTTTTAGACGTAGACTAATTACCTTTAAAATCTCCTGATTTTGTGATTAGTAATCTCGATAGTCTATTATTTATTGCTCAGACTATATTTGTCAAGTAACGGTAATCTCATAATCTCCCCAAGGCTTACTGTTATTCGAATCTCTAACGAGGGTCTCCCGGCAAGGGTCGTGGCGAGTAGGTTGGTGCATCTTCTAATGAGGCGCGCAGCTTACATGTTTTTGTCCTATAGGTTAGTCCTAATTCATTCTTCATAAGGTTTTCAAGGACCGTAGTTAGAGATTGATGTACCCATTGGTAGTATTCTTCAGAGACATTTGATATGATGTAGAAATCAATGTGTTATTTGGAACTTTATCCAAATGCTAGATTGTAACAAATTTTTGATGTATTTGGGTATAGTTCGGTAATAAAACACTTTAATCCCTAGATTATAATGTTTGCAGTGTGGATCGGATGCAAATTATGGGCTGTAGGACATTAGTCTAATCTGAACATTTGTATGGATTTATAAAGATAAATTAGATCATTCTTAGGAGTATCCTAGAGCTCGAAACGATTTTGTGAAAACTTTATTTTCGATATCTTCATCGAATGGTAAATTTCGGAAATGTAACGAAACAAGGTGAATCTAATCTTCGTAAGTCGTGTATACTTTCTTCCCAAGTATATTATATAACTGAACTAAAAACATGCGTGGGGGACACAACATGGAATACCTCTAGGAACATTACCAGAAGGATTGGTCATGGATCGGGTAGCACTAGGAGGAGTAAGCAAGAGTGCCCCTAGTTGACGTGGGTCACACCCGCCGTTGTCCCATGTCGTTTGATCAGGGTGTAAACGGAAACAATCGTAGTTCATCAAGAATGGAATCGTGAATAACAGGCTTCAGGGCGCTCCTAAACACAGTATGTGTTATGAAACACACATCAGACAACATTTGACTCAGACTGAACAGGTCATATTTGGATAAACTAAGATTGTAATATTAGTATAAATAGACCATAGAATTTACGAGTAAATATTCTTCGCCCTTCAACGTGTGTACTGTTGAACCCCCGCATGGACAACAACTTGTTCCGTAAAGTAGCCATGCCATCGATTTCAAAACTGCTCCGTGTGCGCAGGAAGCAAGCTTTCTTCGCGTACTTCGGAATAAGTTGACGAAGTACATTACACACCATATGCAGAGGGTGCGAGATAGAGGTATGGAATATTGCTACATTAATATGGGAGTTGAAGATTGGAGAAGCTGAAATCGTCCCGTTATGGTGCATAATAGAAAGTTGTGTTTATGTCAGCTCTTATGTTTGCCGGTTTATGTCACATGTCAAAATGAAACTATCTCATAGTTGCGAAGCATGACACAATTTGGAAGTTCCTTCGTGTGTCGGTGTCCTTCGTATTCTTAGGCTTCAGCTTGGTTGTGTATATTTGACAATCGAGCATTAATGAAGTAGGAAATCATTATTATTTGGATATTGAATAGAACGTATCGTAATATATCTGAATAATTGTCCAATTAAACGGCCCACCGCAGGAGAGTTCTTTTTTGTAATATTTTTTAAGCTAAAACTTGATATCTAGAGTGGAATGTGTTACAAGACATTACATAAATACATATTTGTCTAATCTCTATCTTTTATTATAGCCTATTATTGGTGAGCAATCTGATATGATGTCGCTTTCCTAAGCCGTAATAGATTGTCCAATTACGCATTACACTCAATGGTGAGGCTCGTGCTGGCGGATCATAATATTTAACCTATCTTTGTGGCTTATTAATAACATGCTCAAATCGGTGTTGTGGTTAGGTGACACAATCCCTTTGAGATTAATGTATATGTTGATAAATCAAGAATAATTGTTTAACTCCAAATTTCTTCAAAGTGTTAGGCTTTTTGGGCGACCACAACCAAAAGACATTATGAAAGTTGTAATTTAATTTGTATATATTTTATTTGTTTAGTGGACCTATCAAGCAACTATTTTCACTTCATAATGGAATTCACCATAGTGACCGGTGATATGTAGATACTAGTGTGCTCTTACGTGTCCATAGCACTCTATCTGGTTATAATGATTGATGGTGTAGAAGTGTATGCTTACTCATTCATTTTTACGCTGTTAGTGATTATAAAACGTGCAAACCAGTGTATATGGTAAATTATCAAGTATTTAATGTATAATCGGATAATATCGTAAGATTGTGGTTTTGGATATTTTTTACTCTCTATCAAACGAGGTTGATAATGTGTGTTATTTATTCGCGAGCTTGCCGAATATTCAAATGATCAATCAACGCCAATAATATTTATTCTATTCTTTCATTCACTCCTGTGCCTTCACTTATAGTATTTGATAGATTGATCCATATTTACCAATTTAACAGCCTGATAGAGATAATGGTCATCGCAGACAGTTTGTGATTGCTTTCGTGATTTCTACCACGAGACACAAAAAAATATTGCAGACGCTAATCATTCAACATATTTTTATTCATACCTATGATGAAAATGCATTTTACAGGGTTCTTATTGACACTTATTTTAAAACAGTATGTAGTTTATATTTAATATTCTATTATATAACACTTGCACTTTATGCACATAAATTGTGATTAATGAGTTACTTGATTTTTGCTTCACGTTTTAATTTACCAGTGGACGTAACGGATAAGCCCTAGTAGATATCATTACTTGGAAAATTTTTTCGACGCGACGTGAATTTTTGAAATCACATTCAACGTATGATACGCTCCAGTGGATCGATTGGGATTGAATAATGATTGAATATAATGAATAAATCGATGTTTTTATATTGTTACACAAGACGTATTTGTGGAATGGGAATTAACAATGCTCTTCATACAAATTAAGTTTCACGTGTCCCTTCTTGGGATACATACGGACTTGTGACATAATAAACTATCTCTTTCTCTACACTTACACTTTGTTTGATGCACGTGAACGAGAATAGGCTAAATTAATTTCATATTCGTTACATATATGTACGTCTAGAATGGCTTAGGGAGAGAGAAGCAGACGCCTTATTGGTTGATAGTTCCAATAGCCATTTCTCAGCTTTTTTGTCTTCAGCATTATTTTCTTATGAATACTCTTGTCGGAAGTTGTTACATTGTAATATATAATAGCTCAGTTTAAGCCACTATGGTTTAGGTTTGCATTTGCCAGATACTAAGCTATAAGTGGCAAGTTATTTTTCTATGAGACGGTATAGTCCTAAGTAATAGTTGTTTCCATTATGTTCAGAATTCATTAAAATATTTGCTTGAAAAGATGTTCTCTACTCTGAAAAAAATAAAGTAATCTTTTATAAACATAAGAAAGTTATACTTTATTCATGGAATTAGCATTGACAGTGAAGGGCTGGAGCTGTACTAGATAAAATTCAACTAAAAGTATACGTTACGGGACCGGAGAGTTAATATAGTGTGAAACGTGGATCCTGCGTTAGTTGATTAAAGGTGTAGTGGGTGTTAATAGTTTAGTACTCAAATACTTTTAGAGAGATATTACACCATCCATTCGGACATCTCCTGCTCGCATTGAGGATAATCGTTGCTACTAATTGTTTCGCTTCTAATAATATTCCCTATATTGTAAGTGTTGTTTGAATATAGGCGTAGCTGATGAATTTTAGAGTTTTGGAATCTTACTTATCTTTAATGAAATAATATGATAGAATTCTCAAATCCAACACCAGAAAGAATGGGAGGTGAAAATACTACTATTCGACATTGAGCAATTTAAATTATAAAGGATTTCTTAGAGTCGAATCTACATTCTGAAAAGGGCTAAAAATCAACATCCATAGTTGTGATTACATTAACACTTATTTGGTAGGATACTCCAGTCCGGGATTAGGCAGCATATAAGACCGATGCATCCCACATCATATGTCATCTCCATCTCTCGACAATTTCAGATACTAACGTAATAAACGAATAAGGAAGTAAACCCGCGCAATGATACCAAGCACACGAATCTAATTGGACATCAAATAGCATTCCGCAACAAGTGAACTTCGTACCAAAATGTTGGCATTCGACACTGATCTGTGAATTCGGAAACAATACTAGGTGGGAGGTGGCTCAGAATTATGCTGTCTCTAGAACGAACATTCTTTATAATTACATATATGGAAGCGGATATGCGACTACCAAAATATCATATGAATACTATTTCATTGACACCAGTGGAAATACTAATGGTAAAATTCATAATTTGGACAATGTACATTTGGGCTTTTTTGTCGCTTTGATACGTCTAAGGTAGAAGTAAAGATGGAGAAGGAACAGACAGAGAGAAAGATGAAAATTATCTACGCCGTAAAGATGATCGACGAATGTAGAGATGCACACATCGATATTTCAGTAAGAGAAAGAGTGTGTGAAAACACACAGTGATTCGTATCTTTAAAGAAGAGAAGATAGAATTTTGTCATTAATGGAAAATTAGACCTAAATGAAGAGCATGAAGGAATTTGGGATAACAACATATACATGTAACGATACAGTATGCAGTATATAGGAGCATATGATTTATGAATGCGAATAACGCACCGACTCACATTGATAGGACTAGAAGTATCAAAAGTTATATAAAAGGAAAAAAGAGGAAAGAGTGGTAAACTCAGTATATTGTGAGAGGTCGAGATTGAGTAGGTAATGATATGTTTTTGCAGTATAATATGTACCATACAAAACTTTGTTCAGAGACAAAAGAATTAATAACAGAAACGTTCTATGATGGTGTATGTGGCTGGCGGGGTATACAAGGTCATGAAATATTAGTTCCTCATTACCTCGATTGTCGCATCATAATAATAGATTTGACCACAGCTGATCGATTGCAGAATGTTACCTTTGCGAGTTAACTGTGATAACCGAGGAAGATTGATCAGAGGCTGGATTTAGTAGAAAGCTCTCGCTCTAATGATGCGACTTGGCAACTACGTCACACTAATGACAAATGACGATCAATTAAATTACACTCTTCGTTGATGATAGTGCTTTGCTGTGTTAGATGTTAGAGAGGTGATAGGATCTCCCGATGGTTTGTGTTGTTGAATGATGAATTTATCCTAACGAGTTATTGATAGGTTTCAGGCTCGGGGTATAGGGAAAAACACACAACGAGTTGTGATATATCCATCTATTGTTATCAGAACCATAATACGCTAGTGGAAAGATTATCTTTTGTGTTGTTTTTCACGCATATATTGTTTTGTCCCGGATCTGAAGGTCTGGTGTTAATGTGCCCTAGGGTATGTAATGAATTATTAGGATTATTCAATTCTCTTCTATGGTGTTACTCTTGATTGAGCCGAATTTACGCTTACGCAGAGACATTGGTTTAACTTTATCGTGGTGGACTATCGAAATAGTATGTTTGGTCGGAGTATTTCTCATAAAAATTTTGAGAACTGGTTTTATTGACCCAGTCGTGAATGATTTAAATGCAGGAGTGATTATTTTATTCGTAAGATTTCATGATGAATTCGAAGAAAAAAATACTATGTAACTGTTAGGATGCAATTTATCTGTGTACATACGAAATTAGGTTTAGTTGTTGTCTGTTTGAAGTAATGTATTAGGCATCACTGTGTTCCTAAGTTAAGGTGGGTCACGGGATATGGAGGTATCTGGACTCGTGTGCGATATGATTTTTTCTCTCTCTACTCAGTTTCTCTTGTCGGTGACAGAGGGTAATATATATCGTTGTATCTTACTGATACCATCGCCATTGACGTAGTTAAGATAATTTGATATACGTTTTCATTATGATAGCAACCTATGTGGAAAAAACAGCAGGAATTTCAAACGTTGGCGCATATATTGTGAATTGTGTTCTATGGAGTTTGCTACTTGCATCGTATTAACGTGATGGGAATACGTTATGTCTCATACGGAGGGCAAGAAGATGCTAGGACTAAAGATGTCGAGTGACATAAGGAATACCAGTGTCGCAATAGTTATTCGCCCTGTGTGACAGCTTCTCGGTGCTATTCCTGTGCATGAGATTGAGAGTTTGAGCATAAGTTGCTGAAATCCATTAATTTATAATATAGGCAGTATATACAAGTTGATCAATAACGAATAATTTTGTCTTGTTTCGCTTTCAATGTTATTTATCAGGTTCTGTCGGTGTTTTCTTAATCATCTCTCAGGAGGATCATTTATTAGGAGATAACGTCATTTTCTAAGATTACGAGGCGAAAACGTAGGGGGGTAGGGGAAATAGGACGCGTGGGTTTTCAAGTGTTGTTTATCATCTTGACTTTCAAGAAGTATTACCTAGGCATTTCGATCTTGACATAACCCCAGATTATTCATTTATAATTTTTTAAATTGTTTTTTCTCTTTCAAAATGAAAGGTTCAACACCCAGGTCCCCAAGGACTGAACAATATCAATTGGGGATCTTCTGCGTGATGCGGGCACTCGTAGGAATACATACTATGTGAGAGAAAATAAAATATCCCCACCAAGATATCAACTTGGATAAAAAATAAAAGAGGTAAAATATGGGTAGTAAATGTGCATTTATATTTATGTGACCTATTTTTCAACTGCATAGCATAAGGCTTTCGGGTCAATAATTTCAAGGAATATTTTGCAGTACAATTTATATCATAGCCCTCCGGGGTTGGCTTTTTTTTTGAAATCTTATATGTGGAGGTTGGGGGATTTTGTTTTGAATTAAATTTGTATTCTCCAATTAAGGGATTAATTAATTTAAGGATTATCTCCACTTCAGGCATTAAAGCTCTGATCCTTCGAAGTTTTTGGCAATCCAATTCTTTCGGCACTTGATTTTGACTCCAACATTTTATAAAGTTTGTTCTTTCACTGTTTTCGGAATTTCCTACATATATATTCGGGTTTTTTGAGCATCAACTTGGAAGGGACATAATTTGTCGAAAATGCGCTCTGGTGTAAAAATAAGGTACCGTATATGATTCTCCTATTAATGACCCTGGTCGAATTGCCCTCTGCTGGGGATGCTGTTAAGTTTCCCCGAAGGGTCTCTACAGCCCCAGTTGTTATTGTACTTAGTTGTTACTAGCTTGAAAATACGGAAGTATGTAGTTTGTAATTGTCAAGTTAGGTAAAATTAGAGATTCGTAATACAAATTAAGGAATTAATCTCCTCAGGCAATAGCTACTTAATCCTTCTCAGAAGTTTTTGGCTCCAAATCTTTTGGCCCTACATTTGATCACTTTTTAATGATAAAGTTTGTGTACTTTCTGTTCTCGGATTGAACCATTTCGGTTTTTGAGGCACTCACTGAAGAGACATAATTATGTCGAAATGCGCATTTGGTGCATAAAAATGAATATTGGCTTAACCGATATTTAATAAATTTATAATTATTGACCCCCTCAGGGTCGAGGACCTCTGCTGGGTGACTTTCGTCGCAACATCACGAGGGTCTCTTCACAGTCCCAGTTGCTATGTACTTCGTTACTCAGCTTGAAAATACGGATATTGTATTTGGAGTTTTCTAAGTAAAGAGTAAAATTAGATAACTCTCTCATAATAAATTAAGAATCTCCCTCAGCATAGCTCTGATCGTATCGAAATTGGTATCTTAATTGGCTCCAATTCGATTTGGCCTACATTGATCACTTTTATAAAGTGTTACTTTACAGTTGTTTCGGATTTCCAACATTTGGGTTATGTAATTGAAGGCATCCTGAAGAGACATATTTGTCGAAATGCCGCATCGTTATGGTGCATAAAAATTACTAACCGGATATTGATGATTTAATTACTATCAGACCCCTGGATCGAAGGCCTGTCTTGCAGGTGGACTTTAGGGCCCCGGAGTAAGTGCATCTACAGCCAGATGCTATAATGTACTATGTTACTTAGCTTGAAATACTCGGACATTGTTATTTAATTGCAGTTAGGTTTAATTTAGACTAATTGCATATTCAACAAATTAAGGCATTATTCCCCTCAGGCATAGCTATGATCTCATATCGAAGTTTTGGCTCGCAATCTTGTTGGCAATCTAGCAGTTGATTTCAGCTTATATAAAGTTTTTACCTTTTCTAAGTGGTTTTCGGTATTCTGCCAGACATTTCCGCGTGTTTTGAGCATTCACTGAAGGAAACATAATATAGTCGATGAATCGGTATTGCGCTATTCTCAGGTGTTATAAAAATTCCCAGGTACAGTTCTATACTGCAATTTGTATATTAGGTACCCCTGGGGCCGAGGCCTTAGCTGGTGGACTGTTTTAGTCCCCCGAGGGTCTCTACAGGAGTGCTTCTCGTCATGTTAGCTTAGTTTCCGCTTCACAGGATGGGTTTGATACTAACTGTTTTCAACTTAGCGCTCTGATCTCCTCACGCGGATTCATTATATGTGTATATTTATAATCTTGACTCAGTATCGGACTAAGTAATAATATCATATATAGAATATCATTCCGTATAAATCTCGTGATGAGAATTATCTCCACTTAGACATAGCTTTGATCTAATTGCGAAAATTTTTGAGCTCAAATCTCAAGTGTGGCTCTCAGTTGAGTTTGCTATTCACACTTTCTATATGAAAGTATATGTATTCATGTTTCGGGGATTTCCAAACATTTTCATCGGGTATTTGAGCCATCACTGAGAGGCATCAATAAATCTCGTCAAAATGCGCATCCTGGGTGCATAATATGGGTACCGTATATGATTTTGTATTATGCACCCCTGGGTTGCGAGGCTACTGTGGGACTGTAGTACCCCGAGGGGTCTCTAACAGAACCCCCAGATTGCTAACTGTACTATGTTACTAGCTATGAAACTACGGATATATACTATTAATTAGCAAGTAATGTAAATTAGAAATTCATAATTTTCCAATAATTAAAGGATTATCTCCCTCAGGTGCACTAAGCTTCTAATCCTTCGAAGTGTTTCTTGGGGACATAACCGAATCTTTTCGGTGCCTCAAATACTTCATTGTGATATTTTATAACAGTATATCTAGCTTTCATGTTTTGAAAAATTATCTTTCTCTAACAGATCTACTCTCGGATAAATTTAGACTGAGACATTCACTGGAAGAAGCTACATATGTTTTTTTGTTCGTCAGGTGTTCGTGCGATTTTTAGTCGAAGGTATGCATGGATCTATAAGGTTCTTGAACAAGTTTTTAGCTTCTTTATTACCTAATACTGAAAGTAGTTTCATGTATGTTTTATTATAGATTATTAAATATTCTAGCTTTATGTTTGTATTGTCTACAATGCTTAGTTCGATTAAGCAAAGGAGCTTGTTGTATGCATACAGAAGTTTAACATCGTGTCAAAAATAATACGTAATCAGGTAATCCCAATAGAAAGATACCGTACAATTATACATAAAAATGCCAAGAACGTAGTGGGTTGTGGTCTTGGTGCTAACAACGTGACCTCCCATATAAACATATGAGCTGATAAGTGGGGTAAGGATTAAGAGGTTTCCCGCCATGGCAGGAGTAAGCATACTGACTGAGCTGCGCTCACAGCCCCACTCCGTGGAGACCTTTAGTTCGAACAATTAGAGGTAGGAGACGGTCGCTCTAAGGTTGTGTCAAATCTAAGTTAGGCAAAATGACAGGTCTAAACAAAGGGGTATGAAACAAATACAGTCAACAATAGGACTTAGTGTAATTTGGTTAATCGCAAAAAGGTCATTATAGCGACCAGAATATAGAATTTTGACGAAATGAATGACTTTAAACGAAATAACGTTATAACCCCTGCAACATCAACTTGATGTGGAGTCACGTTGGACTCCGCTTTAAAACTCCGCATCGCATTAGCGTGCTCTGTTGCGATATCGAATCAACTGGGAGACGTATTTACATACCAATAGGCAGGTGATAGTGGTATATTACTACATAGAAAGGGTCAATTTTTATATCGAGTCTGGCTACTTACAAACAGGTTGATTTTGCAGAGGTTTGAACAGTAACGATTAAAATCACTATTTTGCAAATCTTAAGGTAATTACTTACCATTTGGATAAAATGCTGTCTGACGCGTTTCATAACAATTGCAATTGTTCGACCGATCTTCATACATTGATTTTGACTACAGATTACTCCGTTTACTTGACCAAGACAATGGCCTCACGGCGGCTGTGACTGGTCAATAGGAAATGTTTATTCCAACGATGCACCTGATCCCATCCCTGGTATACCCAGTGGTCCTTCTTTACGCAACACTTAATTTGTATTCCGTTTAGGACTTCCAAATTTTTAATTGGAGGACGCAAGAAGACCAGTCGATTTTAATCTGCGGAAAGGGTTTTACCACGTATTCAGGGGTATTGATAGCGATTTCAAACTACAAGTGACTGAGATATGCATAGAACATCAATTGCAATGCCAAGTGTTATTTCAGGGGAATATTTTTGTAGAAAAAAAAATAAGTTCTTGGACCTGCATCCAACAACAAGCAATTCTCAATAGAATGGTTGATTGGAAGATTGGTACAAATGTAAAACCAGAATATGGTTTAAATAGTATGTATGTTGCTTGAAATGTCAGTGGTTACTCCTCTTTTGTGATGAACCCAGCTCTAATCCCTTCAACAATATAATGGAGGCTTGTGACTGCTGGGCTAGGCAGTTCCGTCGCATGTCATAGTTTAGTGGAACATCCACTTACAGTGGTTGGGAATAAATACGATGTGTGTAACTAATGCCATTTGGTTTACTGCAATTTGAAAGAGAATTAAC
The DNA here is from genome assembly GCA_903981925.1 of Ostrea lurida. Taxonomy (NCBI): domain Eukaryota; kingdom Metazoa; phylum Mollusca; class Bivalvia; order Ostreida; family Ostreidae; genus Ostrea; species Ostrea lurida. The sequence continues at coordinate 14,178 of CAJDSM010037575.1, forward strand.
ATTTTAGCCAACTAAGAAACACTACAAATTATCATGTTTAATTCTAAGGTTTGTACAGGCTGCATTGTACCAAGACGAGCAGGATTCACTTTGATATCTTCAAAGCAAATTAAAGAAAGATGAATTTCCAAATCCAGAATGTTCTCCCGGTATATTACAACTCTCTTTAGTTAGCAGAAAGTCATTCCAAATCGTTTAAACGTATACCGTGCATATAAATGAATTCATCCACACTTCGTCTCAAGAGGACTCAAGAGGATAACCACCAGCATCTTATATAAAACAAGACAATTTCGTAAATTGATATCTGCTACCAAACTTCATATTCTAATTGAGAATGGTTTATACATGTATTTTGGTAAATGTTGTTACAAACAGTTTTGACATAAATTTTAGATTTCTGATTGCCACTAGATGGTGATTAATTAGGTCTGTAAGGAATTGGGTTAATAATTAAAATGTAGAGAAATGGAAAATACAAGAAATTTAAAGAGTAGCAAGTTGAGTTATCAGACTTTTAATGTGAAAATTAGCCATGATGAATACGATGTCCATTAGTTGAATATATATTAGAATGTATCATATTTTTAACCTTTTCAGGAATGGTGGTTGCCGTGGCAAGAAAACAACAAAAATGAAAAAAAAAAATGAAACATTCATATTGATATCAGCCATTCAAAACATTACTGTGTTCAACACCACAATATTCCGTGTTCATGCTCTCTGAAGTTGATATAAAAAAGACGTTGGAGTTCCTCATTGACAACGTCTTCGTAGTCTATGGTGATCAGATATTCCAACAATCTCTTGCAGTTCCTATTGGCATGAATTGTGACCATACCTTACTGACCTGTTTTTACACGTGGTAGGCTTCTACAGGAGGTGAACAAAATCTTCATCTATAACTTTTAATTCGACATTCAAATACATCGACGGAGTGTTATCTCTTGATTATAACCAGTTTCACTTATAGGCAGTTTCGATATATCCCATTGAACTCGCAATAAAAGACACCACGAAGTATTCCACATGCGCTTCGTACTTAGATATTTTATCAAACATGGACATTTACGGCAAACGAATGACTAACCTTTGTGCCAAACGGGATGATTTCATGTTCTCCATTGTCAACTCCCAATAGTTATATAGCAACATTTTATCATCACCTGTATATGTATGTCTCTCAACTGATTCGATACACAAGACCTTGTTCTGCATATGATCAGTTTTTAAATGCAACTGACAAACACGTTGGTGCTACAGGGATTTCACCAGTCTGGTGTAAAGTCAGATTTTGACATCCTAAGGTCGTAGTCTTGTATCGAATAAATTGAGAGACATAGATGCACACCATATGCAGGGTTTGATGGAATATTGCTACATAAATATTTTAAGTTGACGATGGAGAAGCTGAAATCGTCCTGTTTATCTTAAAGTTTCGTTGTTAGTTTGCCGTTAATGTGTATCTTGAATAAAATAGCCAAGGACGAAGCAGACATGGAAGATATGTATTAGAATGCTGCTGATATCACCATTAGATTGTCTGCGAGGAATGCAGGTAATCTGTCCTAAGCAAAGATTGCTTATCGATAACGCTTAATGCCACAACTTTCATCAGAAACATTGTCTGGGAAAAATATTCCTAGATATAATTTACTAGAGTTCGTGCGTTTGACCCCTGCGCGTATAGATTATACCTTAGACATGGAAATATTCGTAGATATTGACTGTTCATTCGATCGGCGTATATATGTGTTTCTAGAAGTGAAAGTTGCGCATTTTTCTTTAGGAATTGAGACACGAAACGTTCAATATTGGCGTTTTGTGTCGCAGAAGACGTTCGTATGTTATAGAATTAAGGTATAGGTAAACTGCTCTAGCAATCCACCTAAAGCTGGTGCAAAACCAATACCAATCAAAGATTCAGAAATAAGAAACAAACAAATAATTAGATGCACTGTTGGCAAAACATTGTGGAATATTACTTAATATTGTTATGACTCAATAAGAAATGATGTTCAGGTAAAATGTTGCTGATTTCCCCCGGGACACTTTTTAAAGAAACATTGCTATATAGCACTGACCTTTTAGAAGCAGTCTTAGAAGTATTTATCTCTACCTTTGCGACGACTCTTCCAAAAGTGGTATTTAGAAGAATTTATCAAAATAGCAATTTCAGAGATGAAAAGGTGAAGATAACGAACATCAATCAATCTCTTTACTCCTATACAGGGTTGGGCTAACACGGATCCCTGGATATACCAGAGGTGGGAAAAATGTCTAGGAGGCATAAGCAGGTCCTGTCGACCGGTCACACTTGATATGAGCCCTTTATTTTGATAGAGTAAATCGAGTAATCTGTAGTCGAAGTCAAGGTATGAAATACGTAAGACAGCATTTTAAACCCCTGCAACATCAAGGTGTTTGCCAGTAGACAGGGCTAAGTCACTATGCCCTGAATATCGTTTGAATCACATGACGCACTGTCTTCGAGAGATGTTGCTACATTGTTGTATCTTCAGAAGGTATTTTTAGAGGAAATATATATTTCAAGTTGACTGCACCAGAGACAGTTGCTTAATGCAGAAACCGTTTTTTAAATGTTTCAAAATATTGTTGATTGTTGTTTTACCATGACATATATAGACTTCAATGAACTGGAATTAAAATCAGATATATATCTCTGTGTCGTCTGAAAACACGACGGACTCCAGTCAATTATTTCTCCGCTTACCAACATCCGTGTAGATATCATTGATACACGTGACGTATGTTTCGTCGCATTACATCAAATTTAAAAAGAAATATGTTTTCATTCACCGACGTGAAATATTTCATAAGATGACAAAAACATTATATCAATATCTGATATTAATTATATTATATAGAAATGTTTGAAAGTATGTACTCTAGCCATTACAGGAAATGTTATGCTGTGAATTGAACGAGTACACTTGAGGTAACGTTATGATTCTTGCCGTTTCAAAATGAAATGTTTGAATTTTGTTTTAATGGAAGGCATTGTAAATGACGTCTGCCATTACTCCTCCAACTTTTCTTCCAAGTATACTCCCCACTATGCTTCCAAGCACTCGCCCGACGGCTTGATTCGTCATCAGGGACTGTCCTGCGCGATACCCGTACAATGAACAAAGGGCTCCCACTACAGCGGAAGTGACAACTCTGGCAATTTGTTTGTTCTTCTGATTTGTATTGATTGTGTTGTTCTTTGCAATTTGCCTTAGTGTTCTTGCAAGGAAGATACTTGCAATCACGAATGTTGCAATAATCCTTCTTCTTGGAACTTCAGACAAACTGAGCTTTTCTACCAAAGAAAGGACGCTTCCTTTCGTAAGGATCGGGACTACTCGAGCTGAATCTTGGGTACAATTTGATAAAGAAGCTGGTTTGATTAAATCAGCAAGTGCTTGTTTGCTATGGATGCTTTCGGAGGCTAATATAAGATCATTCTGTAAAAGTTTGTATACATAATCTTGCATTCTTAAATACATGTCTGTAGTTATTGTTAGAACATCCGCCATCTTCAGTCTAATGGTTGTTGCTCTTCTCGTTGGAGCCTTTTATTTCCACTACAACTTTCACAAATCAGATAGCGCTTTCACTGCAAGTTTTGTACCCAGCAAGTGACTATGTCTTCTTTAATAGTAACTTCTTTTCCCTAGAAATAGAGTATTTAATGCATTTCTTGTTTGCTTGTTACATCAAAATGCCTTAGTTANAAGTGACTATGTCTTCTTTAATAGTAACTTCCTTTCCCTAAAAATAGAGTATTTAATGCATTTCTTGTTTTCTTGTTACATCAAAATGTCTTTATTGTTAGGGCAAGTTCTTTGTAGTCTGAGGGAACTTGAACATGTGCGTGGAGACTTAATTAAGATGTAAAGTCTCGAACAATTTGTGTTCAGTGGTTTGCCAAAATGAGTATGAATAAAAAATTGAGATGACAGTGCACAAATTTCATTGCAATCACTGAAAACCAGAGGAATGATTTTAACAGTAGTTTTGTAAACATTTGTTCTCATGAAGTTATGTATGGTATACTTTCCACATGAGTGTATTTTTTCTGTATCGTATTCTTAGAAAAGTTATATCCATCCATCATTGAAAACGTGTGTATCTTAACATTCAAGTCTGAATACTGTGTACATGATAATAGTTTTAATGTCATCACGTACTAATATATTTGTAATTGCTTTGGAATGGGTACATTAATCTTGGATTGTAAAGGCTAAGAAAGAAGGCAATATGCTGATATCGTCAACAACAAAAAACTACACAGCAATCACAATAACAACACAACTACAGTGACATCATCACAATCATAGTAACAACACAATCATGATAACATCAACAACACAGTCAATGTATCATTAACAACATAAATACAACAACAAAACACAGTAATAACAACAAAACCATGGCATCAACATAACAAAACAACAGTAGTAACAACAACACCACAGTAACAACAAGCCCAGGGAACAACAAAACATCTACGGTCACGACAATACAAGAGTAACATCGTAACCACAGTAACAGCAATAGCTACAATTAGGAACAATTAAAACACGGCGATAGTGACAGCAGAACTATAACCATATTAAAGGCAACATAACTAAAGCGGGAACAACAACAACAAAAATCACAATAAAAACAGCACAATCAGTGTTAGAATGAAGAAGTACAACTACAGTAACAGCAAAAACAAAGACGTAACCAGAGTATCAAGACAACAACAACATCAAAAGCATCACAGAGTGAAAGCATCAAAAGAACCACAGCACATCCACAGCATTAATAACACAACCACTATAGAAACATATAACCCACAATAGAAACACATAACACAACTAGAAACAACATAACCCAATAGAAACAACAACAACCACAATAGAAATAACACAACCACAGTAACAATAGTATACACGCATTAAGAACATAATGGCTACAAGCGTATCCACAACACAACCAAAGCAAAACAAACATCAAAAAGTAACCAACAGAACCACATAGATCTACAATAACAAAACAAAAACAACAGCAAACCATGGAGTCAATAATGGAAACACAGAAGAAACAACAAACCACAGTAGAAACAACACAACCACAATAATACTTGCACAAACGCCGTAAAAACAGAGACAACAAGAGTAACAACAGCGCAGCCACACAACAAACCCATCACAAAGTAAGAATACAAATACAACCATAGAAACCAGGTAAAAACAACCAGTGTAAAAACAACGGTAAAAAAGTCAATAACCCAACCAAAGTAGAAATAACACGACCAGTTCCATATCAAAAGCAATATAACCACGGTAGAAACAACATAATCACATTAATAATTGTATAAACACCGCAAGAACATAAAAGCAGCAATAGCATCGACAACACAACCACCACAACAAAGCATCACACAGTAAGAGTATCAATACAACCACAGCAGAAACAACAACCACCATAAAATCAAATTTATCCCAAGCACGTTAACATAATACTACATTGAAGACACTATAATTAACGCAATAACAACAGAACTGTAGAAAAAGGACATTGCAATCGTGGTAACAAACACTCCAACAGTATAACTGTAAGAATCAACACAAGCACATAATGAGCATCAACATCAATACAGTATTATAATTATTTTTGAAACAGGTTTATAAAAGATTTATGTACTTATGTACAGTAAATACCAACGACACAACCACAATAATAACTTTAAAAAAATCAAAACATCAATAAAATAACCACATTAGCAAAAATACAACCGCAACAATAAAACATAACCACAAGGATTAAAGCACAACCACAATTAACAGAAACACATCCACAATAAAAAACACCATCCAATAGTAACAAAACACAACCACAATAACAAAGCACATCCACAATAACAAAACACATCAACAATAACAAAACACATCCAATATAACAAAACACATCCACAATAACAAAACACATCCACATTAACAAAACACAACCACAATAACA
>CAJDSM010037577.1:8606-19755 GCA_903981925.1 Ostrea lurida
GTTCCAGGAAAATTCCTTTTGGAGCCCAAGGGGTTTTCCAGCCCACGGAAAGTAAACGTTCAGATGGATACCCCGAGTTTTCCCAAGGTAGAGCTCGTCTGGCAGGTTTTTCACAGAATGGACCTTCGGATCACAGAAGGACCAGTGGATTATAGAAACCCTAAGGAAAGGGTTAAAGTTTAGAATTTCTTTGGCCAAACCAGGTGTAAATATGAAGGAAACCCGTGTACCAAGGCATGGTATTCACGAACTGTGTATTTTAATAAGAAATATATGTTTTATTTAGAAAAAGCATGTATAGATCCTGTTACCTATCATCAAGAAGACATAGGCTATTTACAGCACAATTTGTAGTGCCAAAGAAGCAAGGAAGTCTTCGGACAATTTTTAATGTTGAAACCTTCTAAACCAAATGATAGTGCTCACATTTCAAAATTGGAGACTTCATCCGTCTATTATGAGAGCAATTGAAGAAGGAACTTGCCATTCATTGATCTGACGGATGCATAGCTCCATGTTCCAATACACATAGATCATCAAAATTCTGAGATTCTAGCCAGAGTTATCATTCCAAGCAAATGCCGTTACGGACTTCGTTCTGCTCCAAGAGTCTTTACAAAGATAATGTTCACTACTCGCAGCGTATCTTAAGGAAAATGACAATTCAAAATTTCCAAGTACCTGACGACTGGTTGTTGATCAATACGGACGAACAAATCTTTGTCTTCAGCGAGATTATGTTTACAACTTAGTCAGGACCGGGATTGTTGGTCAATCTGAAAGAAGTAATCTCTCATCCACGTCAACATATAGAGAATCTGGGAGCATTTTTCAATCTGTAAAAAGGCATAGCAACTGGCCTACGGAGTCCAGGTTTCAGAGTATAATGGATATTGTGCAAACCTCTACTACAACAGCAACAAGCCAAGCTGTAGTTATACTCAAACTACGAGTTTCTGATGGCTTCCTGCATTTATCTCGTTCCGCTGGGCAGATTACACATGCGCCCCTACAGTTGTATCTACTGGCTTTGTGGAGGCCAAAATGTTCACCGCTTACCCATATCATAATTGATTCGTCCAGTTTAGTTCCACAGCTAAGGTGTGATGAATCGAGATAATTTTTCCAAAGGCGTCCCATTACAGACCCACCTTATCAACTGACATTAATACCAGATGCATCGGAATACGGTTGGGGAGCTCATCTGGTAGAATTGGGAAATTTCCCGAATATCCAAAAGAACACAAAAAGTGGCTGGAATTAAAGGCAGTGCACTTAGCATTACAGAAGCAGTGCATTTGATACAAGGGAAAGTAATCCAGTACGATCCGACAACACGACAGTGATAAGTTACATAAACAAACAAGGAGTACGCACTCTGCAGAACTGTGTTATCTTACATGGAGTTGTTCCAGTGGTGCATTCAGTACAAGGTCTCACTGAGGGCTGTACACATTCCAGGGAAAAAAACTTCTTGCAGGTGCCACTTCCAGAGGGAAGAAAGTTTGCATGACGAAATGTCTCTCAACAACACAAAGTAAATATGTTGTTTCAGCAGATGACTCTCCATGCATAGATCTGTTTGCAACAGCTCAGAACAAAAAGTTACCAATATACTGTTGCCCATTCCCAGACATGAATGCATTTTCAAGTGGATGTACTGTCAAATCAGTTGGAAAGGATTATGCTAATGCATTTCCCTCTCCAATTCTTATTCCAAAAGTGCTACAGAACACCAGAAGAAACAAGCATTATTCTGCTCATTGCACCAATGTGCCAAGGCATCGTGGTATCCACAAACTGATAACCTTCTCATCGATGTACCAGTAAAACTACCACAATGATCAGATCTATTGTCTCAAAATCACAATCAAATACTTCATCCAAAATCCAAGACCCTAAATCTGTATCATAAAATTGTCAAATTGCATCACAGGTCAAAGAGATTTTCTGAAGAAATTGCAATATTATGGCAAATCCAGAAAGCCTTCCACACAACATTTTATGATGCAAGACTCCGAATATATAAACAGCTGGTGTGAAGAACATGGTTGATCCCGCTGTTGCGTCCATTCCACACAAGCTGAATTTTTTTATGTTCCTTTTTAATGTTGAGGAAATGTAAACCACATACTATAGTGGGTACAAGTCGGCAATAGCTATTGTTCATGAGAATGTAAATAATATCGTTCAAGTTCGGACTTTTTTCTCTACTGAAGGAATTATTAATAAATACCCTTTCCATACGTCAAATTAATACCAAATTGGAATGTGCCTTTAGTTTTATTAACTTTGAACAAAATCACCATTTGAACCACTGGATAAAGCAGATTATGAAATATTTGACTTTAAAAAACTGTGCTTCTTGTGCTATAGCTTCAGTTTCCGAGTCAGTGAATTTCATAGTTTGTCTTGGACGAAGGCCATTTAGGATGGAGAGGACAGAATAAAGATGTTACCAAACATGGAGTTCTGGCAAAGACACAAACATAAATAGGCCTTGGGAAAACTCTTTTTATTCCTGCATTTGAATCCTATCCCACCGATTCAGGAAGACTTGAAACTTTGTCCTTGTCAGCTTTGAAACTGTAATTGAAAGAACAAAGGATATTCGAAAGTCTAAAGCGCATATTCGCCAGCACAGTTAAGGTTCCAATGGAAAATTCGCTGAAAATATGCGATCGAAAAAAACATCACTTATATATGAATGGTAAATCATTTTGAAAACTTTATTGATAATTGATAAAAATTATTATGAACTAAAAATGCATATCAGGACGATTGGTATTTCATATTTAGATTGATCACGTGATTTGGCATCACGTTGTTTTTTGCAAAACTGACCACCGGCATTGTGGTTATCAATAAATTTCAATATTGCAAGGCATATGGAGTGAAATTTTAACTTCGATTTATAGATGTTTTTATAAACCTCTGTAGTTTATGAATTACGTTGCACACCTAATTTTTAAACAATAATATATTGCATAATATTGTTCAATTCTCTTACCGTCAGCTGCACCTCGATTTCAAATAAACAATTTATTTCTAAGATTTCATCAGGTGTACAACGTTTTTCAATAGCTTAATATTTATTTGGTTCGCGTTAAAACAACACAGTGTAATGTATTTAGGCATGCCCTTGTAATGAATCGATATGCATGCCCACCCATGACCCAACATATCCCCCCTTATCAATAAATTAAGGCATCAATGCTTTCCTACGGATATATAGATACTATTTTAGTGAATTCATAACGTGTGAATTGTGCTTAATTGATAGTCCTTTAATATTCCAATACATATTGCATAGTCCTTTAAATACGTCCAATCATATTTGCATTTACATCTAAATTAATTTTTCGTTGACAAAAACAATTGATCCGCCACCTCTAGATCATGCAATGCGTCACACTAATCATTATGACGTCATGATAACAAGTGCATTGCGATCCAGATATTTTGTTTATATCTTGTAGGGCGGTCAGACTAAACTCAAGACTCAAGACCAAAAAAAAGCCGGTCTAATGTAAGTTTTTGTGTAGTACTATTACTTCCGTGCATCAAATAAACATTATTTTTTCTAATTACCGATATTGCAAGTTTTCATATTTTGTTGCTTTGTGTGATTTCATAATACACATTCCTGATATAAATTAGGACACTCCCCTTACTTAGCCTTAAACTGTGCTTGCTTGTTACATATCAACAAAATAATCACAAAGAAGATTCAAAAAGATACCATTGCAAGATGGATTGTCACTATGGTTCGTTTTGCTTATGAGAACGCCAGAGCCTGAAACTTTGAAAATTGTTAAGCCCATGACAGGTAGACGATTATTTCAACTTTTGGCTTGTTTTTTGGTGTTCAGCTGATGAGATAATGCGAGCAGCACACTGGACATCAAACACAAGTTTACATGTTTTATTTAAAAAGATGTACCTGATCATCAATCCATATTTGCCAAGGCAACGATATTGGATTCATTAAAGGAGAGAAGCACAGGAAATAGGTAAATATGAATTATTTCAGAGAGTTTTGGTTTCCTCTCCCACCTCCAGATTGGCTGCAAATTCTTTTGCAAATAGTTAAGAGGCAGGTAAGTGAAATATTGAAATGAACTGGATTTTTTTAGGTAAAATCCTTGTTCATGAGATATTTACACTTACCTTGCCTCACCCGCCCGCCTCCCCTCTTGAGGGAAATAAGATTTTATACTTTTAACGTTGCTTCAGAAAAAAACTGAAGATTATAGTAAAAGGGGAATAACTGGAGGTGTGTATGTACTGTTTTCTAACAATAGCTCAACGCATTGTATGGGGAAATAGAGGGATATTGCAAATAGTGAAGGAGGCAGGTAAGTGTAAATATCTCATAAACAAGGAGTCTACCCTAAAAAATCCAACATTTAGCGAATTTTATAGTCGTCATAGCGATCTAGTTTGTCAATAAACCCTGATTGTGCGTCAAATAGTGTCTGACGTGTACCACACCAGGTGTTAAGTCATTTTTATACACTTATTTTGACTACACATTGATCCGTCTACATGATCAAGACAATGGGTTCCCTGTGGGTGTGACTGGTTGACAGAGGATGCTTACTCATCCTAGGCACTTAAGCCCTCATCATGTATATCCAGGCGCCTGTATTTGCTCAACTCTTTAATAGTTTGTATTCCATTTAGGATTGCGAGGTTAAATTGAGCATTGTTCGTTATCTTCATCTTTGCGTATCGAATAAGTTGAGAAACATACACACCATATGCAGGTGGAATATTTATATATAGATATGGGAAGTTAACGATGGAGAAGCTGAAATCGTCCCGTTTGTCATAAAGTTGAGTAGTTAGTTTGCCGTTAATGGCAATGTTCAATAAAATATCTAAGTACTTGTACGAAGAAGGTATGGATGGTTATGTGGTGTCCTTTATTTCTAGTTCGTTTGGGATATATTGAATCGACATATAAAAGAAAATCATTATTATTGATAGATAAAAAATAATCACAACTATGTACTGAACATTTTCAAACCAATCCGGGGTCGACGAACGTGGAACCTACGACACTCACCGCCTAGCAGTCGCTCTTGTTTGGAGATAATTTATAAGGAGAATGAATCTTTCGGTGCAATTGTATAAAACATTTAATATAAAGCACAAACATACAATTATAACACTCAGCACTAAACGGGTTGGGGTGAAATAATTTCAGTACCTAGTTGTGATTATTTAGTGCTGTATATATTAATTGATTATCACATGCATCGTTTAGATCCTAGGGACTAATTCAAGGTTGAGTGTTATAATTGTATGTTTGTGCATGAAACATGACCAAATGGCAGATTGTATAGGCAAACAAGATCGTTTTATTGACCATATAATTTGCGAAATGCTGTCTTTGAACTTGACTGTTGAAACCCCTACAACTTGTTTGTAAGTAGTCTGTCTCGATTCAAAAACTGATCATACGCAGAACAAGCTCTTACATCCGAGTGATCCTGAAATAAGATACACCACACATTGTTCCACATATGCTGCATATCTTCAATTCTTAAAGCTGGTCAAGGCCGACTAAGACACATAAGTTGGTGCTACAGAGGTCTCAAAAGTATCTTCAAACACCAACATTTAGCGAATTTTATAGACCTTGTAGCTGTTGTATTTGCGTATCGTTGTTGAGCCATTGTACACATAGTGATTTTGGCAACATATTACCCCATTTACCTGACATATACAGAGCGTACTGTGGATGTAACATGCTATCAAGGATATGTTTATTTCTAGGCACTGGTAATTATCTTGTGAAAGACTTTTGAGCGATATACATGTATTAGATTACAACGACATACAACGAACCAACAACCAACCTAAGCACCTATTTTACCTATGCTGTTTCCATGGATCATTTTGTCACACTCCCCATTTTCATAGGTTTAATGAGGTTGATTAATGTGTTCGTTATCTTCATGTTTCTTTTATTTTCATTTTGCAAATGTAACCACCCAATGTTGTCGAGTACGCTCCATACCAATGAACATTGTTTATTAGCATCACTGTTTTGAATTGTTGTGATCGATCAACTACTTTTTGTTTCCTTCATCGTTTTTAATTATTCTTTACCTGTTTGTAATTTACTTTCCTTTGCAGATCGGGGATTGAGAAAGCTGGAACATTCGTAGCTCTAGACTACTTAGCCCATCAAGCAATGCAGTCGGGATATGTTGATGTATTTTGTTGTGCATTCAATTTACGGCACCAACATATACGTATACTTCAAACACTGGTAAATAAAAAGTAAAAATATATATATATTAAGTATGAACCATGGCCAGGTATAGATGTACATGTACCTGATGAACGGAGGTTTTTTGCACATTTAAAATAAGAAGTACTTCTTCTGATTCGACTTTCTTTCCCTTTGATATTCATAATATCAATTCTTTCAATGAAAACAAAGTTACCTTTGTTCATTTCATCAAATACATATATACATATCTACCATATCTGCTTCATATTTGGATATTTTACTTAACATTGACTCTAATGGCAGACTGACAACTACATTATATGATAAGCGTGATGACTTTAACTTTGCAATCGTCAACTTTCCTTTTCTATGTAGTAATATACCACTATCACCTGCTTATGGTGTGTATATCTCCCAGTTGATTCGATACGCAAGAGCATGCTATGCGTATGCGGACTTTTTAAAGCGAGGCCAACTACTAACAAAAAAGTTGATGCTGCAGGGTTATAACGAATCTCGTTTAAAGTCATCATTTCGCAAATTCTACGGTCGCTATAATGACCTTGTTTGCGATTACAAATTATCACTAAGTCATATGTTGACTGATTTGTTTCATACTCTTTGTTACACTGTCATTTTCCTACTAGATTTGACTACGGGTAATCCCGTTTACTTTATTTCGACTAAGGGCTCACGGCGGGTGTGACCGGTCAGCAGAGGATGCTTACTCCTTCATGGCACCTGATCATACCTTCGCTTTTGTCGGAGGTCCGTGTTGCCCTGCACTCGATTTTGTATATGTTTTTTGGATTATGATTACGTTTGACACAATGTTATTTTCGCCTTTTTGTATCCAATACATGTACAAAGTTGGCTCATTATGGCCCACTGCAGGTCAAAGATGATTTTCAGGAAATAAAGCTGCATATGGAAATATCGACAATACCGCGCAAAAGAAAGTTCTACAGTTTATTTTTGGTAAACGTTAGTTTTTTAGACAACATGTAGATGGTTGGTTGATTGGTTATTTATTGTTTTACGTCCCACTCAAGAATATTTCACTCATATGGAGACGTCTATGTACAAGATGTAGAATATTTATGAATTTTTAAAAAATGCAATAAATATCAAATTATCATAACACCGAGCACGTTATTTCCAGGAAGAAAAGAAACCCGAGAAATAGCCATTTAATATGAATACATTCAAAATACCGTTCCCATGATTACGAGTGTAAATTTCATCAGCATCGTGTTATCCCAAAAAACATACAAATCGAGTGTGGCGGCAACACGTCCTCCGACAAAAGCGAAGCAGTATCAGGTGCCATGTGTGAGTAAGCAACCTCTGCTGACTGATCACACGCCATGAGCCCTTAGCGAAATAAAGTAAAACGGGTTACCCGTCGATTCACAATCTAGTTAAAAAATGACGTTAACAAAGGTAGAAACAAATCAGTCAACATATGACTTTAGATAATTTGGAATCGCAACCAAGGTCATTATAGCGACCCGTAAATTTGCAATTTAGATCACTTTAAACGAGATTCGTTATAACCCTGCAACATTAAAGTGTGTTAGTAGTTGCCTCGCTTTAAAAAGTTCCCATACACATAGCATGCTCTTGCGTATGGAATCAACTCGGATATAAGTGGTATATTACTACATAAAAGGGAAAAATTTATGATTGCAAAGTCAAAGTCATCACGCTTATCATAATGTAATTGTCAGTCTGCCATTAGAGTCAATATTAAGTGAAATATCCAAATATGAAGCAGATATGTCAGGATTTGAGTACAAATTGCATTGCATTTAATTTTGAAAGGACACGGTAGTTGGATTTAGTGGGCATTTCGAGAGCACAAATCACCAGTGTAGTCATTTACCAAGTGTTAATAGCTTACACAAAGTTTTAAAAAAAATTACATTCTCTCATCTTTTTCATACACAAGAGCTTGTTTACCGTATTATGATTTATTTTATTAGGCAGGATCTGCTTACCAAGTACTGTTGCAGCGGTTTCAACCAAGGCATGTTCTAAAGACAGCATTTGCGCAATTTATGGTCGTTTTAACGATATAGTTATGCCTTGCAATTGGTCATTGGGTCAACTGTCTGGTGTGTTTCATAGCAATTGTGAAACCGTTTTTTATGCACTGATTTCGACTAAGGTTTACTCCGTTTACCTGATCATGACGATTGACTCAAGGTGGGTGTGACCGGTCGACAAGGAATTCACCTCAGGTGTGTGCATTGGTACTGTACGTGTGTGCCCAACTCTTGTTTTGCATTCTACTTGGAACTTACAAGAGTGATCATTGTTCATTTTTTTGCATTTTCATTAGTCTATGAATGTGTTTGATATCTGATTTTCTCATAGGAAGAATATAAGTTTTTGCACGACATGTTGAATGAAGTATTCATGCTCCCAATTACTGCACCATCTATAAAAGAGCTTCCTCAACGACACGAAGAGCTTATGACCGTGGATACAAAAACAGGAAAACGATACATTGATAAAACGTTTGAGGTTGGTTCAGGTTGTTTTCTAATCGACATTCGATAAATATGCATGACACAGGAAGAAGAACCTAATCCACTTGACGTTCAGTTGATGTAACATGCCTTTTTTTCTCTTAAAGAATCTTCAATCTAGGCCATCTTGTACATCCACATCTGACAACAGTCTTGGCAGACGTTTTGAAAATAGGAACAAGAATCGATTTAGTAATATTCTTCCAGGTAAAACTCATAGAAAGATTTTTTCATTAAAATTGATTGATTCATATACACTGCATACTATTCCACTGACGACCAACATGATACATGTAAAGTGTATATTTCTAGTGGATGGTACAATGCCACAAATAAGGAACGAGAAAGACAACCTGAAATACATCAACGCCGTGTTTCTGCCGGTAATGAACTCTTGTGTGCTTATTCTTATGAATATCTTCAATAGTCTTAGTCATCTTCAGGAAATGTTTAGCACAACTGCGCAGGGTGCTAAATCTGTATAGATACCGGTTCAAAATTTCCATTGGTCATACAGTCATTACTTAAACATTCCAGAAGAATTAAAATTGTGAAAGGCTCTAAATCTGCGCGATTTTACCATTTTCAATTAATCAAATACCCATGTATTGTCAATATCTTTATGTATACCCCTAATCATGTATTTACATGTTTGAATTTGTGGTGCAAGTAGTAGTTGTAGGGACTTTGAATTTATTCAGATGTCAAAAGTTGTAAATTCATTGATTTATTTTTCCTAAATAGAAATATCGATTTTTAAACGAAGACTTGCAATTCGTATTTACTGATTTGGAGTACATGTGATCATCTAAAATTCCTAGATTTGGTTTTCCCTAGAAACACTTATTTTTTTATGAACGTCGACTTGCAATACGTATCTACTGATTTGAATACCTACTGTTGAAGTTTTCCGAATATCATGAAATTCAGGGCTATAGAAGCAAGAGATCGTTCATCGTTACTCAGATGCCTCTCAGAGAAACTGTGGAGGATTTTTGGTGGCTTCTGTATAATCAAAATGTGTCAACAGTGGTCATGCTTAACCAGACAGAGAACGATAAGAAAGCAGACAATCAGGTTAGTATTATGTGTACAGACAGAATCAGAAAACTCAACTGTCTTTATTTACGACTTCATATGCATGTATATTTTGTCCGTCAAGTGGTACAGAATCATTCCGAGTTTATAGAGTATCATATTTCAAAAGTAATAAGAGCTATATTGTTTCGTTAAACTTGTTCATTCAAAGTATCATGAAAAATCTCACAATAATTGTATGAATCATCTATATGTAGTTATGTAAAAGATTATTTTATTTGAAGTTACTCAGAGTCTAATTGCGTAAAAAACTAGTTAGAACAGAAACACTTTTTAATATAGAATTATGCTAATAGTATTTTTGAAAGTGTTTTCTAATGACAATCAAAACGTTTGCACACAAATAGACAATCAATCGAACTTTTTTCGACAGGAAAAGATGTACAGTAGTGAGACATAAATGAGCTCGCAAAATAGCCGACGTTGTAAACTCGCACATGCGTTGTGTGTATTTCAAGATATAGGACATATTCTTTGTTCTCCTAGACTGAGTTTTACTAAACTTCGTAAGTTTAAGATTTCTTCGTAACCTTAACTTACGATAAATATTTGCTTAAAACTGTTTTACTAAACTTTGTAACTTAAGTTACGTTAAAAAAATCATCGTAACTCTACAACAGCCTAGGGGGTCTCGTAAGTTAAAAGCTGACATGATTTCATTAAATATGCAGAATTCTCAAGTCCGCCATATTTCTTTGCCAAACCGCCATATTAGTTGGATATTCTATTGTTATATGTGTCCAGGATTTGCAGGGTATATAAGGGGATGAGCTGTGCTATGCTTCACTTCACACCAGTGTTTCTGATTTCCTGTGCGGTCCTCGACAGGTGACACGTACATCTCACATAATACAGGAAAATAACATTGAAGCGCTCAAAATCATAATAGAAATATCGTACATCTGTAGATAATCCTAATATTTTTGAAAAATAAGTTTAAGATGAAAAGCCTCTATGCCATCTGTACATGCCAATGATGCACAGTTGCAGTAAACACGTCCAATATGCAATAAACTTGAAAAAATATTTCACCAGCTATATAGACTGATGGAATAGAATAAGCATGGAATAAAGAATTCATACCATACATTATTTCTCATTTCAAGCAAATGAAATCTACAGAAAATGTGCACACGCGCTACCGAGATGCATGCTCGCATTGAAAACGCAATCGATATTATGACAGCAGTTACCTGATCTGTAAAGGATTGGAGATGTACGTGCATACATGCCGAAATTCCAAAGTAGTGACAAAATTCCCTTTATTATC
>CAJDSM010037591.1:559-35029 GCA_903981925.1 Ostrea lurida
ACACTGATGTACCAGTTTGCCCCCCTTGCCCTACCCCCTGCCTGGGAGGTCACGAACCCGCTACCCCGGGAGGTCACCAAATTTTACAATATTAGTAAAGGCCCTTTCCTGCTCTAGCAATCACTATGCATTTGGTGTTCTCTCAACACTGTATTGCGGTCTGTAAAGAAGAAGATTTTTTGAAAAATTTGTCACTTTGCGCATTTTTTGTCCCACCCCCAAGGCCGCCAGGGGTGCAAGACGACCTGTAAATTTCAATTCAGTGTGCCCCTTGTCCCAAAGATGCTTCGATACTAAATGTGAAAGTATTGGACCGATTGGTTAAATCCAGAGAAGAACGTTAAAAAATGTCTCAAGTTCTAACACATTTATCAGATGACCATTTGGCCCAACCCTAAATACTAAAACCCCTTACCCCTAGCCGATCATGACAATTTACGCAATTTTGATAAAAGGCTCCCTATTTTCATTCAAAATATTCATTTAGTTTCACATTAACTATCGAATAGCATTAAAGAAGAGTTTTTTCAAATACTTTACATATTAAAAACTATATACCAAGTTTGGCCCCGGCCCTGAGGGTCAGAACGCCCCTACCCCGGGGTGTCACAAACTTTACATTTTGGTAAAGTCTCCTGCTTTACATCACTATGCATTTTGGTTTCTTCTCAGACATGTGCGGTTGTAAAGAAGATAGATTTTTAAAAACGTTGGTCACTTTTGGGCAGTTTTGCCCACCCCCACAGGCCCCAGGAGTGCAAGAGACCTAGAAATGTACAATATATGTGTCCTTGTCCGCAAGATGCTTCATACCAAAGATTTGAAACACAGAATTTGGACTGTGGTATCATCAAGAGAGAACGCTAAAAATTTTCAATTGTTAACGCATGACGCACGACGGACGACGGGACGGCCAACGCGACGAAAACCAATTGCAATCAGCGTCACCTGAGTTTTTACTTCAGGGTCGACTAAGAAAACCACTGGTCTATTTGATGAAACACGTATTCTTTTGCACAGAGTTTCGGTCCTTTCTCTCCCTTCATCTTCTGTCAGACTCCCGTGTTTCACCAACGATCTTTCTAAAAAACAATCTGACAGGATGGAAAAAAACAACTTAAGTGAGTGTTCATTACTTTTGTAAATATTTAAAAAAGAAAATAATCAAAATAACTTAATTTGTTGATTATTGGTCTTCTATTACAGTTTTTAATTTTTTAAAACTTTTTGTTAGAGAACTATGTTTCGTGGTTTAAATAGTTTAATAAAAGTTGAAGTGAAATCTATTTCCTTAACAAAAAACTGCAAAAATATTAATCTCGTTGTTGGAGTGTTTTATCCTTTTAAAAGAATTAGAGAATGATGTTGTTGCCCTTGAATTACATTCTTATTCACCTCTAATTCTTTGCGGAATAGCACAGTCAACGCCACTTCATCTGTCTTACTTAATGCCGAACAGTTGTATGTTAGCTTTGCAAGGAGAGGAATAGTTCTAAAACATACTTACTGGCCAATGTTAGCATAATGTATCGTGTGGTTCTTAATCCAAGAAATGTACATGTCATATTTCGTAGCTACAGGCGAGGTAGCGAGGAGGGAGAGAGCCAAGAAGAGACGAGTAGAGAGAGGGAGGATGGAGAGAGGAGTAGGGATGGAGAGAGAAGAGGAGAGATGAGAGAGAACAGCGGAAGAGAGAGAGGAGGAGACGCGAGGGAGAGTAGGGAGAGAGAGAGAATAAATCTCAGTAAACGAAGATATGAGATGGCGTGATAGTAATTTATAATATTTAATTATCCAAGTTCATCTTCAGTCATTGTAAGGTGTCGATGAGGAAATGAAGATAAATCAGTAATGAATAGAGTTTGTTTTTGGAAGCCAAAAACATGTCTCCCGATGCCATGGCTTTCCAGTGAGTGAGGTTTTCAAAGTGGTTTATGATGTTGTGGGTATTCTTGGCAAATTTTAAAGTTCCACCAACTGGCTTAACTCCCATAAAAAGATTCGGGGATCAAACTCTCCTGCTTCAGAATTATGCAGCAACTGACATCAATATGTCCTTGCCACAAATGCAAGTTTTGAACAGTTCCACAAGCGAGTTGGCCGGTGACAAGGTTATTCATGAGTATTTAACGGACAAGAATTTCTAAGTTCACAAACAGTTAACGAGCACGATTCCACAAAAGAGAGGATCAAAATTTTCCTTGGCTTAATATGCCACAACAAATTGTACATTAACGATTGCCCTTGCTACATATCAAAGTTGTCTTTAAATTTGCATTCCAGTGAGCTTCGGGAAAAGTCTGCGCTGACAAAAGTTATTCATGAGGATTAAAGGCACCATCTTCTAAGTCTCAAAACCGGGCATAACTCCCACAGAAAATCACGAAGGCATCAGAGATGCTATTAGCACGAGTTGCAAGGTAACATTCTTTGAAGTTTTTCTGTCTGGACAGGGTAAGCCATTGAGGCCCTAGGCATATTTCTATATAACTTCAGTCATAGTCCAAAATGTCGCATAACAGAATAATCAACGAGGTAAAAAATATCAATTGCCAACACTGAAAACCGTCTGTACAGGTGACCATTACCTGCAACGCGCGCCTCTTATGACTACGAGTTCGATAGACCCTAACACAAACATAAACAACATTTGTTATACATGTACATGGTTCTTAACAAACGAATGTTTTTCATTAAAGAGTTATAATTTCAGTCGACATTAAATTGCTCCGGTAACAGGGAGTCACCTGAGGCCACAGGCTGTATATCTTGATACCAGTTAGATGAGATGTAGATAAAACCTAAAAAATTTTGTTACACATGTTCTTAACAAAATGTTTAACGACGTAAAAGAGTTATCAAATATTGATATTCAAATCCGTCGCGCCGTCACAGTGGAGCATAAGGCCTGTAGGCCTTGGACAGATTTCTTTTCCGAAAATCAATAGGGTTCTCACTCCACTGTTTGATGGTAAACAATAATCCCAAAAATTTTCAATTGAATCAGATGGTTAAACTTTTGGAGGTTATTCGCTCGGAAAACCTTTCATTTTCTAAAAAAAAAAATTCAAAGTTATTTCGACGTCACTGTGACCTTTGACTTATTGACGGATCATTTTCTGCGAAGAATTGATATGTTCCAACTCACTTTGAATATCAACAAGATTCCAAGTCATTTGAATCAAAAGTAAAGTTTAGAGTCTATCGTCCCGGACACCTTCGAATGTACTTAAATTTTTCTGGCAAGTTTTTTGGACCATGACCTTTGCCGGATTTTTCCGAAAATCCAATAGGGACTTCTCCTCTCGACTTTGATACTGTACCAAAAATTCCTAGAAGTCGTTAAATTGACATTCAGCATGATAAACTTTTTGAAGTTAGCCGTCCGGAAAACCTCATATTTTCAGATTTGTAAAATGTTTTTGGGTCGTTGACCTTTTGACCTTTAGCGACGGAATTTGTTTCAAAAATCAATAGGGTTCTCTCTCATATGATTAATGCAACAATACTTCCAAATATGCCAATGTTTTCAATTCCAATCAGATGTAAAACGGTTTGAGAAGTTAACGTCCGGAAACCTCTATTTTCAGATTTTGGTGAAGTTTTTCGCGTCCACTCGTCAGACGCTGACTTCGGACGGATTTCGAAAGTCTTCATTTCGATCAGATAGTTAAAGCCTTTTCGAGTTATGATCCGGAAATCCTAATTGTTGACCGCCCGCCCGCCCGTCATCACCAAAACCAATAGCGAGTGCCAACTCGATTGCAGTCGGCCAAAATAGGAGGACCAATTTCGTGGCAATATGCAAACTAAAGAGATCTCCTCTACATATATGTTTCAATATAGTTTAAGAGGAGTTGCCGCTGACAAATTTGTGAACGGACAGACGGACCCCACAGACAGCCAAATAACAGTACTGTCTTTCCCACCCAAAGTGGGGGGAGGCATAATTTTTCAATTAACTGTTTATAGAAGTCCGTATTTGGTTCTCGTTGTCACTTGGTTCTTTAACTTCATGCGGAATCAGCGAATTGTGATTCTGTCAAACAAAGCTTTGGGACTAGAAACTCATGAAACTCTTCACTTAAATTCAGATCACAGCAAACCGCTCGTATCGGAAAAGTTAGCTAATCTTTCATCGTCGTGATTACGATACTATATATATAGAATAATCGTATTTACCAGTAATCGTGTTGTAGCGTTATACTGTTGCATGGGATTTTAGATGGGTACACTTATCAGCATGACTTTTAGATCGTAAAGGCAAAAGATAACGAACAGTGATCAATCTCGTAAGTCCTAAAAGTATAACGTAGCAAAAACAAGGATGGGAGCAAATCACGGACGCCCTGGACACACCAGAGGTGGGATCAGCGTTGCCCTCGGAGGAGTCAAGCATCCCCTTATTGACCGGTCACACCGCCGCGAAGCTTAGGGACAAATTTCATCTTATTAGATGTAACTTATCATATCCTGGCACTCTTAGACCTCTGCCAGTTGTTAACATTATCCACACGAATTATGATTCATGGTGTAAAACTTTTGATGTCGGGAAAGTCTTACACTGAGATATCGTTGGTACATTTTACTCTTAAACGCAAAAGCAGGTTACAGATGCGCCTACATGAGAATGGTTAGAAATGAACACAAGGATAACCAGACGAATAATCAATACACTTCTGTATAGCTTTCCCAAAGGATGGTGTGATTGTCAGAATCAAGTCACTGTTGAAAGATTCACCATCTTCCAATGTTCTATCGTATTTAAAATGTTTTGTAATTATGTAGGATTGCACAAATTCCAATACAACGTCATGAGTAACTTACAGTTGATCAAATAAAATGTGTTAAATCATGTTTTTAAACCTATTGATACCACTGACAAGCCGTCACTGTGATTTATGTCAAAGTACCATGTATTGTAGACCATACCTGTATGAATTGTCTTCTTGTGAATTTTAGTCTCGATTATATGGTCTTATTGATTATATTTTCATTAGATAAGTTGGAAAACTTCACATTGTTACCGTGAACACATCTTAAATGCAAGCTTAAACGCATGCAGGCTTCATCTTATGCTAATATAGGCGACCAAAATGCACGCTTTAGACGAAATCATTCAATTCCATTGCATAAGAAGAGCGTACATTTTGACCTTCCATACAAGACTTTGACGATTACAGCTATATTTTCAATATCAGAGGTTCACGGGAATATTGATGGATAGGTTCTAGGTTTCAATGATGACATTGAGATCAATGATTTTAGTCAATGCTAATAACTCCATGAATGTGCTTTGAGTGTCATAACTTTTTGCACCAACAATAACATTTGACGAAGTCTATCGGTAATGGAATATGAATTTAGTGACTTTCAAGATGATGATGCTTGTAATAGCAAATACATGTATATTCTATACTATGATACTCTAAGACATCGATGAATTCGCTACTCAGAATAAATCCAAAACATTGTACTTTCTACAATATTGAAACATCATTCATCTTCCTACATCAGAACTTACTCAAACGTCATTCAGCACCTTGTTCAATCAGCATCCGATTTAACCACTGTCAACAAAGTGTCTGTAATCTTACACATTGGTTAACAAAATTCCTGTATTTAACACTGTTTCAATGTTTCTGTATTTAACATGCGTTAACAAAGTTTTGTATTTAATACGGATAATTAAATATCTGTATTTTAACACTGTTAACAAGTTTTCTATAATTAGTAACACTGTGTCAAAATTGCTGTTCAAACAAGTTTTGTGCATTATACACTATTACAGTGTTCACTGTATACTGCAACAAAGTCTTCAGCATTTAACATTTCAACAAAATTTTCTGTATTACATGGTTAACAAGTTTCTGTATCTAACACTGTTAACAATATGTTTCTATATTTAAACACTGTTAACAAAGTTTCTGTATTTAAGCACCTGTTGAACCAAGTTTCTGTATCTAACACTGTTAACCGCAATGTTCTCTTGTATTTAACACTGGTTAACAATGTTTCTGTATCTAAACACTTGTTAACAAAGTTGTCTTATTAACACCTGTTGGACAATGTTTCTGTATCGTAACACTGTTTAACATGTTCTGTATATAACAGCTGTTAACAATGTTCTGTAGTATACACTCGTTAACAATGTTTCCTGTAATTATAACACTGGTTTAACAATGTCTGATAATTTAACACTGTTACAAATGTATTCTGTATTTTAACACTGTTAAACAGTGCTGTCATTAACACTTGTAACAATGTCTTCTGTATTACACACTGTTAACAATTGTTCTCGTATCACACTGTTGAACATTGTTTCTGTATTAACACTGTATAACAAAATTTTCTGTATGTTACATGTTAACAAGTTTTGATCTAACACTGTCTAACCATAGCTTCTGTAGTTTAAACTGGATTAACAATGTTTCTGTATCAAACACTGTAAACAATAGTGTCTGTATTTAACACTGTTTACATGTTTCTTGTATCAAACACTGTTAACATGTGCCTTTCTTGATTTAACACTGATTAATCAAAGTGATCTGTATTTAACACGTTAACAAATGTTTCTGTATCAAACACTGTTAACATCTGTGTTTCTGTATTTAACACCGCTTAACAAGTTTCTGTATTAACACTGTTAAACAATGTTCTGCTAGTCAAAGCACTGTATTAACATGTCTTCTTGTATTTTACACTGTTAACAAAGTTTTCTGCTATTTGAACACTTGTTAACCATGTTTCTGTATCAGACACACGTCAACATTGTTTCTGTATCTAACCACTGATTAACAAAGTTTTCGTATTTAACACTGTTAACGCAATTGTTTCTCGTGATCAACACGTTAACACTTGTTTCTGTATTTAACACTTTAACAACAGTTTCAGTATTAAACACTGTTAAACAAAGTTGTCGATTAAACAATGTTAACACATTGTTCTGTATCTAACACTGTTAACATTGTTCTGTATTAACACTGTTTTTATTAATTGCAACTAATGATTTCTTATTGAAAATATTAACTTAACTCGCCAAGATTAGCATGTAAGATGGTATAGGTTCAATCAAGGTCAGTTTCTCCAGTGTTGAGTTTCTGTTATAGTTGTAGGCGCTTTTTGTAATAATCTATTACATACAAGTCAGGTAGTTTTGAATATTAATCAGCCAACAAAGACATGCTTAACTAAGTAGGATCTCGTTTTTTGGTATGAGCTAAGTTTGAAAGGGACGGTCCATTGATACGGCTTCCAAGAATGCACGCAAATCGTTTTAACTTAATGGTATTGGTCTCTTGAACAATTTTTTAAAAAGAAACCTTCTGAATTAATTTAGAAGTCGCGTATATTTCAAACATACGTATAATTCTAGAGCCGTATTTGTAATAAGCTGGACTTGCCAAAATAGATGTATGATCTTGTGATGGCGACACATTCTGTTGTATAAGCGAATTCTTTTGTTTTGGTTTTGGCAGGAATTTCCCAACATGACTTTGACATTATTTATCTTCACTTTTTTTATGGCAGACTGGATATGCGTTAATTTTGTTTCCTTTTTGTTTTTGCATAGGGCAAGAAGGTGTCAAAAATTTCATCTAAAAAACTCATGCAATCCTAAAAGTATAGGCATGCACAGCACTTTCTAGCCATGGTGTGAAACTGTTTTTATCTCCTCTGAAAATATACGCTGTCACCGAATTGTTCATTGTAAATTTGCAAACTTTTGAATGACAATAGCATAATACGCCCAATCTAGATAGACTACGTTAGAATGAAAATAAAAACTTAAAATGCTCTCTTGTATAGTTATTAATTTAGATTCTGAGTTATATGAAGCTTCTTTAATAATTGATAATTGCATCTTTTCTTGGTTCCTGAATGTTGTGTGCCGGTTCTGACAATCGGTCTTGCCTGTAATTAGTTTATTTAGTGTTATGCTGTTACACCATCTGTCACGAGTCTCGGCCTTTTTGGTATGCTAGCACACGCATAGGACTCTACGACTGATAAACGAGCCTGTTGAGCAATTGTCTTAGCTATAAAGTCTACAACCTGGCGGATAGAGAGCACCCCCCAGCATCAAGGCATCCCTCAATACTTGACAATATCTTTCAAGGAGGAAGGTCATTCTGTTATATGGTCAGAAGAGCGTGAAGGAACCGCGAGGAATATTCTTTTCCCACGGACGAGGGAACATGAAAAGGACCCAAGCACTGCACGAGGAGAAACTTCTCACCCTGGCATCCGTCCTGTATATTTACAGCGGATGGATGGAAAGAAGCCACCCCTCTGTTCTCACACATTCGTCTCACGTGTTCCTGTGCTCCGGATGCTCATCACTGATCAGTTACCACGTCTGCTCTCCAGCAGACACTGACTAAGCGGACATTTTCAGAGATCTTACATCCATACCAAGCTCCATAATACCCGACCGGCACAGAAGGAATGCTTATTTCACTTTCGCTAACAGTCGAGAGGATTCTTTTATCCTTGAGCAACTGACCTGTTGAGTATGTAGTATACCCTTACTTCGTTATGCAAACGGACGGACTGTATATCCTATCCTTTAAGAGTTTCAATCAGGGACTCTTCAGTCATACATTGATGAAAAGAAGGATTCTGACTACTCCTACCTTTGTGAGGATCTATTCACTTAGTTTCCTATGACTTCGGATTGTATGACAGCTACAGCTTCGCTAAACGGTATTTGCAATTCTGTGATGAAAGATATATATTCACTTATCTCAAGTCAAACGACCTAGCTAATAGAGAACGATTCAAATTCCCTCACAAGAGAAAAAAGAACACACGTGATGCAGATGATCCGAGTAGTGCGTCGTCAAACTTCAGACTGGAATTGTAATTAGAGAACAGATGAGCGTCGTTATAGTGAAACCCTGCATAGCCAGACACTTTTCCCAGAAGGATTCCCTACAGTTATCGTACAGGAAGTTTTACAAGGAACTCTGGTAAGGAAAGAACTAGTAACTAACATAAACGTTAAACGTTGTTCATTGTACCTGATAGGATGACAAACTCGCCAACAGAATCTTCCACAGATATATACTGATTTCTCGTGCCTGATAGAAAGAATTTGTAACAGCATCTTCTCATATAGAGGAACGAAAACTCTTATGTCTTACAGAGCTACAATACCAATTATTGCACAAGGTTACAAGTGATAATCCTCAGTAAAAACGACATGTCCATTTTTTATCAATGGATAGAATGACACAGGCCCTATTTTGTGAGGGAGTTTTTCAATTGATGAGAGGGAAATAGGTCACTCAGTGTGGATCCCAAATGTTTCTAATGGCTGGACCAACCGTCAGTCCTTTTTGGCTTAAATACAGAGGAAAAGCGAGGATGAAAGAAAGAAAACTTGTCCAGAAATTCGTCTTCCAGTGTTTGAATAGTTCAGTGGATGAGCACTGGGTGAGTAGATTTCATATTCATAATGCAGGAACGTGAATGTGTTAGCAAACATAGTTACATACCTTGATTTCATAGTCAGACTGATTTTCTTAGAGGAAGAAGATCAACCAACAGACGTGGCTGGGGTTACTTTGCAACAGAAAGACTCTAGAAGGAAGGGTGGTCAAGAAGGAAAAGAAGGGAGTTGAGCTGATCTATCTTTTGACAAAGCTTGTTGTCAGTCACCACAGAATACATATCATGCGCCCGAAGAGAATAGGAAATTTGAAGACAGAGTCTTGACACACGCCCGAATTGATCCTAAAGGCAATATGCTTCCAGAGCTTTTGCAGTACACACCTATTGAAGGACTTTCTCTCCATGCTTTCAAACTCTCAGAGATCCAGCTATCTGTTTAGAAGGAATGTGCCAGTAAGACATGCAAAGAACATACGGAAGTCCCCTAAGTCGCATTATGAGGAGGTGAGAGAATCATTGAGGAGAAGAGGTTCACGGATGGATATTCACGTCTATGAAGACATTATACAATACTGACAAACTCATTCCAAGCAGGAGCATTTTGAACTTCAGACAATGAGGGGTATTACAGTGTATGGAGAGAAACACAGCTGAAAGCTGCGGGAGATACAAATGAACAGCATAAACCAACACTTTCAGAGGCTGTTTCTTAGAGCGCCATTAATAGAAGTGTAGCTTATGACAAATCATGAAGGGTGGTATTAAGAGCGATCTCATCACAGTAATAAGGGAACCACAAAAAAATACACTCACACAACAAATACAGATAAGGTCAGATATTTGCTATCATGTTGTCCTTGTAAGTATAAACTGTAGATAACAATATACATTAATATCCATGTGTTAACTCCCTGCTTGATATTTAATGAATGATAATAAATACAATACGTCTGATGCAGAATTGCTTTGGCTTCTATAATCACTGTTGTGTATCTTTAATTCCTTCTACAAGCAAAATGGCCTAAGCCATCAATTCTGTCCTTCTTTGTATGCTATTCTATCATAAATGATTAATCATGTCTACATTTCATCGATTCCATAGTGTGTCTCTCTCAGGAGAGTTTTTTTTCAGAAATGCTTAAGCCATGATATGATCCCTATTATTTGAGCCTCCGAGCTAGCTTATCTAGGTGATAGAAGGGTCGGGTTTTGTGATATATGGCTATAACACCAACTTTGGATAACTCGTTTATTTTTGTCCAACCATGGAGATTTTACACCAGTTTTGAAATCTTGCCCGGTCTGGGTAAGTTGAAATGTTTCTCCTTGTTTATTCTCCACTAAATGAATTAAACCTTTGACCTGCTACTTTTGTTTAAGAATTGCCAATGGTTTCAGGTCATGTGAAGGAATTCTGCAATGTTCACTTTGTCAGGATTATAGGTGGTGTGTGCTTAGAATTGACTTTGAGACCGAGAGACCTCGGATTGAGAGCCACACCTTTTCTGCTCTTCTGGTATCAGTAAACCATTCGTGCCAGGGGTGACCGAGCGATCACGTGTTAAAGTCGACTTTTCATTGTCTCAAGTCAGCGTGAATCCATTCTCCGAGAAATATCGCTGTGTTTAGGGTCCAAAACCTCCAAGTCAATACAGTAACTGATATACAAATTTAGTGTTCGAATCCACTTGATGTTATTTTCTAAAAACCAATATCTCTCTCGCCATTAGTCAGAAGAAACATGCATGTCGTGAAGTGCTATGTCTGCTTATAGAGACCCTGCGTAGCACGTCATGGAGCTAAATCTGTTTATGTTTGAAAATGTATACCAAGAAATAGCCCATGTATTGCATATTTTTTAATCTCAAAACTATTGAGATTCAATTCTTTGTTGATCGGTTGAGTCTAGTTAATAGTTCTAGTCGAGAGTGAAATTATATCAAACATGATATGGAACAAACATCTTGTACTCCCGATCATGTTAAATCATTTTTGATATTCAGCACCTGGTCACCCAGAACAATTGACTAGGATTTGTCCGTCAAATTAAGATTGTGCCATAAAGATACCTTTTTACAATAGGCTTATACTTGTGTTTAGAGATATAAACGATAATATTAATAAATGATCTTTCTGTAGTCTCTTAGAATTTCTATTTCATTTATGAAAAACAGGATACAAGGAAGGCGACACGGTGGAAATTTATGAATTGCGAGTATGGACCCCTTTCATCACGGAAAGTTCGAGGAAAACTTTGGTCCTCTTCTTCTATTTCGATAAGGAGATGTCGTCATCGATTTCGATTGCCGGAGATAGCAGCATTAAAGGCCACCAACAAGCAGCTCGAATGACCAGCATGAACTTGGTCGTTCAAACTGCTTAAGTCGCCAGTATAACCCAAGAGGTTCATTATAATTGGATAGTTCAAGCACTCGAATTTGTAAGCATTAATTTATATGATGGTTCTGACAGTGACTTCAGGAATTGATATCCTTTTTTACTGTAATGGTGATCTAGGGCACCATCCGACATTTCCAGAATCGAGGACATGAGGTGGAACCACAGTTGCTCCGAGTATGGTCCCTTGAATGCAGTTCACGAGTACCAAGCCAACAGTACACCTGATCGATTGGAGAGGAGCAGATCAGGTCCCACAGTTAATAGGTTAGGCAACAAATTTTTAGATGTAACTTACAATAAACAAACAATAAAAGTAAAAGTCTTGTGTAAACATTTTTAAAATTCTATTGTGAACGTTTGCTTAGATTTTAGTTATTTCATGAAAGTTACCAAGTTTTGATAATGGAGGACAATACCAGAATATGTTTCTATAAGGTTTGTGGCACAATTTTACTGTATTAGTACGGTCGACTATTGATCGGAGCATCGTTTGCGGTTGCGAGACACGCCATGGATTTGGCCCGCGGTCTGAAAATCGAGACCGAGGGAGATCACCCATTAGGCGCTCAACTATGAGAAATGTGGGGTTGGTTTGGTCTTTGTTATTGTTCTTCTTGAGGGACTCCCCTTTATTCACAATCTGGGTCATCGGTACAACTGAAAAGCCAGTGGCTCACCCGCTATCAACGTACAGTTCTGTCCACATGATACAGGCCTCTACGGCTTGCCTGTGAACTCCATTTGTGTGACCACACCCCTGACGTTTGTGGGCTGGCCAACAGTCAGTCATTGAGGACAGCCCCAAATACCACTTTTAAATGAGTCCTATGACGCCCACTAACCGCCATGTTTGGAAATTCCACGACACCGGATTGTATGTACCTAGAAAGCGACGTACCACATGCAGAAGTTCAAAACATAGCCGGGACATGCGATAACTACACGACTCATGTTGAATACAGGTAATTGTATAAGTATACCACGAATTTATTCTTACGTGAGAACCAGACGAGTTGTGGCATTTATTAATACTATTATCATTTGATTCTCTTTTGAGCTGAAGCGTTTTTTTTCTGTAGGAATGAAACACACTTTTGAATACCAGTGATATACAATTAGCAATTGAATCAACATTAACAAATTTTTATTCATGTGAAATAAATTTTTTTGTGTGTGTGTTTTATATAATTTGTAGAGAAATTTCATTTTATCAATTGTGTGTTTCACGTCCATATTTGCAATAAGATCCCATCATCTGCTTAAGTCCTGCATGAGAGTTCTTCCTCGTCTAGTGTTATACATGCTGAGTGTTTTATGTTTTGTGAGATTGCGGGTGAATATTTATCCCTGAGAAAGAATCTCGGATTCAAGGAAAGAGAACTCTGTGATTGGCATCAACGTTTTGTGTTGTTGATTTTCCTATACAAGTTCAAGTTGTGGCAATTGTTAAAAAAAAAATGTTTTTTGTCATGGACAGATGTAATCTGCATGCTATATTTATGTGCTTATGATGTATAAGGTCGTATATGATATTAACAATCAACAATTCATTCTTCTCTGCGTTTTTGTTTTTTCCCCCCGCATTTTTCATCACTGATCAAAATGTATGCACTGTAATCCATTTTAACTAACATTTATCTTTCTGTAGAGATAGCGAAACATACCCATTAAATTGATCATTGATGAACGAATACCTTTGTAGTGTGCATGATTTCAAACCATTAGAAAATATGCAAAACTAGTGAATCTATCGCATTTGTTGTAGCATAATATATACTGACATTCCTGATTTTAGCAAATTTACATATTTCTTGTTCCATTTATGACATTCCTTCAATTTTTAGCAAATATTGAATTCAATATATTTACAAAGTTTACATTTTTTTCACCTTTTTGGAGTTTTTCCAACATAGATAATTCTGTATAGTCAATATCTGTTCAAACCAAATGAATTCAGATTTTGTCTTGGTATGTTGCATGATTGAGTATGTTTTGTGAGAAAATAAATCTGCATTAGGATTTTTATCGGCATTTAAAAGTACAAAAATGGAATTTTCTGTAGTCAGTTTACGAGAAATGATAATTGTTTTATAGATTTGTTGTAAGTTTGTCTACCCTGTATGAATAACAAGCTCTCTACCTCTATTGTTACACAGAAATGTTTACGTGTGGCTGATGTTCTTTTGAGTTTGCATGAAAGAAATGTCATCTCCTATGCAGATATTGACAAATAAATAATTTTTAAATATTACTGACGTGCATGTGAATTATTTTTTCTGGTCAGACATTGTGTCTGGGGCACCTTGCAGTGCTGAGAAATATGAGGCCATTGGCGTACCTTTGACTGCAGTATGGAAAGTAATAATAATTGAAAATTTAATCTGTAAACTAAATAAATTGTGTTACCCTATTATTTAATTTAAGCAATATCACATTGCAGCTCTGGCTGCAAATGTCTTTATTTTCTCTGCTGTGATAGTAAGTTGCATGACAAATGGAGAAGCCTTCTTATGGGATGAATGCAAATCTTTCATCGTAAACAGTTATTATTTTCCATTTGCTTTGATGTCGAACATCTTTTGTCAAAAATGCAATATTTTGGACAGTTTGTCCCACCCTCAAGGTTTCCTCGGTGATGCGCTTTACCTGAGATACCTTGACACTCAAAGATTAATGTTCATCTTATCAGCCTGGGTCACCCCAAGTCTTCTCTTCCACAGGCAGTTTATACAATGTCAATTGAAATTTAAGTAAACTTTTTTCAATTATTGTTAGATCATTATCCCCATTTGGGAGGTGAATATTGTTCACAGCTGTGTGACATAGTATATTGACTCTGCACACCTGAGTGACATTTTATAATGATTAACCACTAAAGCCTAGACCATCACCTGTATTTATGTACACAAGCTGCGTTTTAGTGTAGTTTGGGATATTTAGATTTCGTTGCCTAGATATGAATCATGAAAGGGGTCCCCCACATCTAAAAATATTTTGAGGCTCTAGAAGAATAGTCTGCTTTATATTGTTCTCTTGAGGCTCTAGAGGAGGGGGATTCAGGCATGTATTTCATATGCATAATATCATGTTGAACAGAAAATATTCTTCAAGAAATGCTCATAAGCATAAACTGGGTGGAATGCTAATAAATCACNGGATTCAGGCATGTATTTCATATGCATAATACCATGTTGAACAGAAAATATTCTTCAAAGAAATGCTCATAGGCATAAACTGGGTGGAATGCTAATAAATCATATCAATTAAAGCATGTTCAGGAATGCATACAAGGTATTTTATAAAAATGTAAATGTCACCTTTCAGAGCCTCATTGAAGTCAGTGTATTAAGAAGAAAGTAAATGGCTAATTGTATGTTCAGTCAAGAGATTAAGACAATAGATAAATGGAGATATATCTTTAGGTCTTTATAAATATCAGCTCCATATAAAGACTGTAATCATTGACTCTTGCAAAAACAATGCACTTGGACGCCCAGGGATTATGGTGATACTACAACACAATGCGAAAACAGCTAGCTGAGCAGATTAGCCAGGGATAAAGAGAAATGAGAAGTACTTGACGAGAGGTGGAGAACCCTAACATTATGAATGATTCGACAATGTATGAGAACATTTACTGTACAAACAATGATATTTATTTTAGAGTGTATAGGCATTTCACAGTTTAGACTTCCAAAACAGGAAAAAAAAGATCAAAGATTATCAGATAAGGAAAGAATTTAACGAATACACAAAGAGCAATTTGTTGTAAGTCTATTTAATTGACATATCAATTAATGAATGGGTTATAAGGTTCTGTTTATACTGTACTTAACAAAGGAACATTGTTATTGAGATTTTATATTAAGCTTTCCAACTATTGAGGCTCTAGATGGTAAATGCATGTCTATAATTGTGTCAGTAATATTGCATACACACTGATGTGGTTTTGGAGTACAAAATTATTCATTTTTGTTCAATTTTCTTGGAACAAATAAACCAGGGGTTTTGTTTTTTTTCTAAACAATATTGTAAACATATCTTTCCACTCAATATTTCAGTGCACACTTGTTCTATGAAGTTTTTTTTTTTCATTTCTAGTTGAAATATGGTATATTACACCTGGCTTGCATGGAAGTTTACACTCTTACTTGTAAAAACAAGACTAATGCATTAATCTTTGGTTCAACTGGTTGTAGAAACAAGTCTTACAGAGTTATCTACCTTTCCCTGTGTTGGTGTTTTGTATACAAACTAGATTTTCACTGAAGTTTGTTTTAATACATGAGTTTTTTGAAAAATGCATGAAAATATAAAGTTTTAACCTTATGAGCATGTATAATTAAGATATTTTCAGCAACCTATTTGTTTATTTTTTTTGTGTGGTATATCTGATATATACAAATATAACAATGGAGAAAATTTGAATGTAAAGCAATGTGTTTTCTGGACTAAAAAGATCTGTGAATTTATAATATCAAATGGAGAAAAGGAGTTATTTTTCAAAAATTAGTTTGACTTTAAATAAGGAGAAAATTTNTTTGAATGTAAAGCAATGTGTTTTCTGGACTAAAAAGATCTGTGAATTTATAATATCAAATGGAGAAAAGGAGTTATTTTTCAAAAAATTAGTTTGATTTTGAATAAGGAGAAAATTCATTACCAAAAAAATAAAATAATTTTTTAAAAACTGATTTTATAGTTCCACCCAGCATCCTCAACTTCCCTGAGAAAATCACAATACTAGAGGGAGAAGAGGTGTCTATTGTGTGTAAGATCGAAGGAGTCCCCTCCCCCAAACTCTCCTGGACTGTTGAGGACAAGGAACTCATCCCAGACCAACACCACCTATTGGAGGTCATTGATGACACAGTGGTCCTCAAAATCCCACAATGCACTGCTGATGATGAGGCCATCTATGTTCTGAAGGTCGAGAACCCAGCAGCAGCGATACAGATGCCGATTCGCGTTCAAAGTTGAAGGTAGGTTTTCTAACTGCACTCTTATTACCCCGCAAGAAATTTTATATGGATGAAAGTAGAGGATACATTGTACAATTATATTTGAAATCAAAGCTTTCAAATCTACCCATTCTTTTTGTAAAAAAAAATACAGTTTTAGTACAATCTGAAAATAAATTCAAAACCCTTGCTGGACTTGATCCCGCATTCCATAGATTAGCAGACGACATATAAATTGGCTGAGCTACCTAGCTAGGCAATCAAATACATGCATACTGTATATTGCTAAAATTTATATTTTCAATGTGGTTTTAAAAGTAATTTATTATGATGTATTATACCTCTCTAAGATGTGCATTCTATCATCAATGAATTTGACAAATTGTGAGCATAATTGTGGATAACTGCTGAGCTATAAAACATGAAGTTGATAAAGTGTTTGATCAAAATCATTGACATGTACATGTATTAAAATAAGAAGAAAATATTATGACTTGTATATATTTACTTATAAACTTTCAGAGGAATTTAGCCTCTTCTCCTCCAGTCTAGTGTGTAGTAAGTTATGATGAGATCAGAATTTCATTAATGAATAATTCTAATCAGAAGTGGTTTCTGACCTTTGCATAATCCGGAAGGAAAATAATTTCACTGTTGCTGTCATTGGAAGTCCTTTACACCTTGATAGAGTGCACCTGCTAACAGTACTTAGAGAAATTTCCTTATGCACAATTATGCAAATAATTAGCGTATAATAAATCATGGTTGTAAAGGATAGTTAGACGTATTGTGTGTATTTTGACATGTCTGTGTAGAGGTAGATACTAGTATTGTCTATTTTTATAAAGTGTTGGGAAATTTAAATACTGAAATAGAATCTTGTTAACTTTTACGATTTAATGTTCTGAGGAGATTGTATTGTCGTAGTCTTTGTTCCAGCATGACATTGACAAGACCATCAAAGACAGACTTAACTTCCGTAGGCAAAACATTTAATTTTTTTTCATTCAAAAAGTGAATTACTGGACTATGCAAATCTGGACAAATCAGGATATTTTTTGTTCATGAAACAGAGGGGCTTTGAAAAATATTAAAATTTATTGTGTTCAAAAACAGGAGGGCAGTTTTAGATTAGACAAACCTCTTCAGGATTATCAGCAGTTGAAGAGATAATAGAAGATTGCATATTGTTTCTTATGTCATGTGGGTACTTGAAAACTTTAAAAATCAATGCCTGCTTGGAAAATTTGAAGTTGCCTGCTGTGAGCAGAACATTAGACCCCAGAAACTTAAACTGCGGATATTCTACAATTCCTAGCACATTTAGCTGGCGAGAATCAAGGAATCGGGCCTGAGATCTTTATTAGCAGGCTATAAAGATGGCTAAAGAAAATTGACAGTTGTCTGTTTAAAATGATTGTAAACAATAAAGTGTTTTTATTGAGATTTTGCCAAAGAAAGGTTTAAGAAGTTACAACCCTCCCAAACCAAGGGTTATCTCAGGAGATTTACAGGACCTGTGTTTACAATTGGGAGGCTGTACTTTTTATACGTGTTCAATATAACATGGATATATACACACTAACTTGACTTCAGTTATTCGAAGGACTTACCATTTGCATCATGTAATTTATTCAGATGAGGAATTTTAAACCTATTGTTATCAGGTGTTAAATCGGTAGCAGAATTTTTAAATCAATTTTTTTTTTCTTCGATATATTCGTTGTATGTGATGGGAGAAGATTTCACAGGCCTTTCTGATAGCAATGTTGACTTTGAATCCTTTTTCTTGTTTACATTAGTCACTGTGATCAGGATTTAATCAATGGTCAAAGATCGATGATGACCGCATTTTTTGACCAGTGTTAACACTATCCTGTTAGCTTACTGATCTACGTCTTCATTTATATGATACAGGAATGATTTACTCAAGCTTATGACCATTAGCACATTAACTTCATTGCTGTTATGATGCACTTGGATGTAAAGTGAATATAACACGGACCAGAAAATTGTCGGAGTGTCCCATCCTCCTCTGAAATTCAGAAAAGTGAAACCAAGTTCAATGAACTGAGAAGTGTTGCATTCTGATTTGAGTTTAATACATTGGAATAAAAATGACAATTTTAGGGAAGGCGTATATTTTGATAATCAGCAGTTTAAAGATTGAGGATTTAGTTCTGGAATATGTTAATTATGGTAAGGTATTTCATGAAATGATTGAACACTGGTCAGTTATCTTTTCTAAAGGAGAAAAAAACATTATTGTAATTCAAACGTTTTACACAAACTATTTTGTTATGATTATATCTATCTGAAAGTAGCCATACATATATGCTCTATCATTCACAGAAATCTTAATTATCTTTTTCCAAAAATAAATATATATACTCCACCCTTTATCATTCAAAATTATCGAATTTCAAAAAACACGGACCATTAAGCGGTTTTGTTATGTATATATAATACAGGTTGTGAGATACCGGTCTGAACACTGTATGGGTGTACTTCATGTTTCATTGCTTATCAGCATGGCATCTGATCAGTGCAAATTAGTGAGAACATGTAAATGGAAAATCGTCTCTACTCTTAATACCCTCTCCTCACATTGGCGAGTTCATTACTGATGATACAGCTTCGTAATTAACTACACCACTAGGGGGATTTGCCAGGGAATTTCAGTGAAAGTTTACTCACCCCTGGAAATGTATCTAGACGCGGGGTATTTAACGCAATATGAAACTAAGTTTTTTAAAACACTATTTACTAGATTGTTGTGCATATTTTGATATATTCAAATCCATAGCATACAAGTTTTGTCATGTAGGTAATTTAATAAGGTTCATCCTTTTTTCTTTTTTTTTTACACTGGAATTGAAAGAATATGCATTAAAATGTCTCAGTCAACAGCACCTTCACAGTTTGATAAACATTTGGAAATATTCATGCATATGAACTCCATGCAACAGAGTTATTCATGTTTGGGATGTACACAGTGTGTTTGTTTAAAATAAATTACAATGATGATGAATTAATCAAATATACTGACGATTTGTTGCTTTTGAATGCTATTCCTCCTCTGAGCTGTCTAAACTAAAACACACCTTAACATTAAATACAACCAGTAAATACCACACCATGGAATATGTAAGAAGACAACTCCATTTTACAATGTAGTATTTATTTAGATTTGTTTGTTTAATTGAAGCCTATTTGCTCATCCCTTGCAAAAGGTTTGATAAATATTAAAGGTCAAGGTCACTGAAGGTAATCAAAGACACAGGCGGGGGGTGGGGGGGGGAGCACTCTTGTGTCCTTAGTTTATTTACATGTGCACTGCAAAAAGGTAAATTGATTTTAATTCCACAAACTAAGTAACTGAATGAACTTTTTCAGGAACTGAGAAAGTTGTTAAGACAAAGGACACAGCTATCATCACTCCAGAAGGAAAAGCTCCAGAATTCGTGCTTCGCATCAAGACAGAAAAGGTAATACTCATGCATACAGGATGCAGAGCTCAAGGGAAATAACTCTGTTTATAACACTCTAGGAATTTATTCCCAACAAGTTCTGTACAGGACACTGTCACAACTTTTAGTTATTTTATAAAGATCAGTAATTTTCATGGGTATTGAACTTTTGTTGTTTTTATGGTATAGAAATACCCACAAATTCAAAACCTTAACAGAGAGGAGGTATTTATATGAATGACTATGAACAATATTAGAATTGAATTGTGAAAAACAAAATCCCATGGATATGCTACTTTTTCCTAAACCACAGAAATATCATCCCTTGAAAATGAGTGATTCTACAGGAATAAAAAATTACATCAACAAAAAATTCTTTCTTTGCCTTGGCACCTGGTCCCATTTCTGGTGTTCCCAGGGTCCAATTTAAAGCTTGCCCTACTCTCAGCTTCGTATATTTTATAGGATTTGTGAGATAGATCTCATATTTTCGTGTTATTTGCTGCAGGTTGAGGAGGGTGAGCTCGCTGATTTCACCTGTGAGGTGGTGGGAACCCCTAAACCTCAGCTCAACTGGATCTACAATGGCCGCCAGCTGGTGGATGATGGAAGATATGTCATCTTTGAGGATGACGATGTGAACCATTTACAGATATACGACATCAAACCAGAGGATGTAGGAGAATACACAGTACAGGCAGAGAACGAACACGGAAAAGTCAGCTGTTCAGCCGAGCTACAGGTGGAAGGTATGAGCACAGATCAAGACAATCGTTTTCTATGTACAGTTGAACTCCAGTATCTCGAACACTGATATCTCGAATAGCATGGTTATGTCAAAGTGATTTGGAAGTCCCAAGCACTAATTCTTTAAGTATTTTACCCTTGATATCTCAAATTCACTGATATCTCGAAGTTTTTCTCAGTCCCATCAAATTCAAGATAACGAAGTTCAACTGTATTTGTGTAATATGTACAGTACATGTGTTATTTTCTTTGGTTGAAATTAATTTACCTTAATGCTTTTAATTCATTTTAAAGTATGATCAATTGAAGACATTCAAAGATGGGTTGTTTTTTTCAACACTACATTATTTAGATAATGTGATAGTTGTTGATGTTCAGTCTCTTCATTTTGATACATCATATGATTGTGTTTTGTTGTCCTAAGATATGAGAAAAATTTTGACTCTATTTAGCTCTGCCTGTCCAAGAAGAAGTGACAGAACTAGAAGCTCCCAAATTTGTTGTGGAAATTCAGACTTTGGAATCAAGTATTCACGACAAAGCCAAATTCACCTGTAAAGCCACTGGCAAACCAACTCCAGGAATCCTCTGGTACAAAAATGACAAGGAGATCTCGAAAACCG
Organism: Ostrea lurida; assembly: GCA_903981925.1. Taxonomy (NCBI): domain Eukaryota; kingdom Metazoa; phylum Mollusca; class Bivalvia; order Ostreida; family Ostreidae; genus Ostrea; species Ostrea lurida. Next base: position 22,157 of record CAJDSM010037591.1, read on the forward strand.
ACAACAGATTCACGATTCAGTTCGAAGACAAGGGAGAGTCTTCCTTACTCATAGTAGACGTCTTACCCGAACACGATGGTACATACACTGCCGAAGCTAAAAACCCAGCAGGAACGGCCAGGTGTAAAGCTGAGCTCTTCGTGGAAGGTACGGGGCAGTTATTGTTTCTAATGCTGTGCTTAAAATTTGATTTCCACCATTTCAAGAATCTAAAGAGTATGTTACACATTGCAGAACCAAAAGAAGACAAACCATCCATTCCTGAATTCATCAAAGTTCCAGAAAAGATTGTTGCTAGGGAACGTGACCTTGCACAATTTATTGTCAAGGTCATTGGTACACCTAAACCCACAGGTCAGTGGCTTCCGAATTTCTCTGTCTAAGGAATACCCAGTAGTCTGGCACTTTTGTTGCAATTTAAAATGTTTACCATATTCACCCAATAAAGCAATGAGGTACTTACTGGTAAAACATTAAAAAAAAGTAGAATTGTTTTGATCAATTAAAAATGTTATTTTAAGGAAGTTTCTAACTTTAGGAGGACCTTTTTCATAGATTCAGGGATTGTAAATGGGGGATATCTCAATAGGATGAGGACACTGTATCGCATATATTTTTTTTTTCAGTTTTATGGAAGAAGGACAACATGGTTCTAGAAGACCTTGAACTCTACCACTTTGAGAAGTATGAGGACACATACTGTTTTGAGATTAAGACTGTGGAGACAGAAGATGCTGGTGTTTACACCTGTGTGGCCCAGAACACGGAAGGGGAGGCAACCTGTGACATCCCTCTCACAGTCAATGGTTAGTACACGTCTCTGTTACAGGATCATCAATTCCTAGTCACAAGTACTGACATGTAATGTAATATGATGGTAAAAATACTGCATCAAGAAACAAAACAGCTTCCAGTTGTAACTAATTGAAATTTTGTTGATAAATTTTGCAGTTTGGACTGCTTTTTATTAAGTTCACTTTTTGATTGCCTGAACAAAACCTGACTTTATAAGGCTTGCTTTCATTGTTGCCCAAACCAGGCCTGGATTTCTTGAAGAAAAAAATATTTGGGTCAAAACTTGGACTTAAGTCTGAGATTTTACTATAATTTTGACTGCTCAAATAAAAGTAAAGACAAAAAATTTGAGCTCTCATAGCCCAACATTGCCTCCTTCTGTGCTGGAGACAGTAAAGGCAGAGGATCACAGTAGTAGTATTTAGGTTCCCGCTGATAGAAACCTTGGATTGATGATTGCGATGTTAATGCGATTGACCTTGTCCATTTACAGAGATCAGAAGAGATCAGAGACTTTCAGAATCTCCACTAGTCCTACGTCACCAAGACTCATCACAGGCACCAGAGTTCACCGAGGTCTTTGATGCCTGCGTAAGTATATTTTTTCACTCAAATACTAGCAAGAGGTATGACATAATCTATGATTGTGAAATTTTTACAAGTACTGCAACATTGTGAACGCTGGATGAAAATTCTGGTTTCCCCTTCTGGTAAAGTTTGGGGCAAAACCGCATGGATACTTCATGTATTCATCAAGTTCTTTGTAAAATGTCTTATTCCAAGAAGGTCTATGTGGAGAGGTTATCATGCTCTGGATTCTGAAGACTCCCCTGTTGGAAAAACTGTAGGAAAACATGAAAAGTTGGAAGATTCCTGAGAATACATGTAGTTTCTCAGAATCATACCTTAGTTTGTATTTTCTAATAATATCCTTTATTTCTTTGAGAGATTTAGAAACAGCTGATTTTAAAATTGTCTAAACCTGAACTTCTGCAGACTGTCATGGAGGACAAACCGTTGTCCTTGATGGCGAAGGTGACGGGAACTCCTCGCCCCGAGGTCACATGGTACCGTAACAACAAGGAGCTGGTGGCTACCCCCAACGTCAAGCTGTCTTACGAGGATGAGACATGCTCGCTCATCATCAAGAAAATGACCATGGATCTGGAGGGAGAATACAAATGTGTGGCTAAAAACCCAGCTGGGACCTCCGATGTCGCTGCCAAGGTCATCGTGGAAGGTAAGAACATCAACTTCTTATCCTGTGTTGTCATTTATGAATCACTGTTAATTTTCCCATTATTATCAAATGTATCTGAAATCTTTTTCATTTAAATCACTGTACAAAAACACCGGAAGCATGATTTCAGCAAATATCACTCTTTTTAATATGTAAAAAAAAACTTTGCATTAATATTGAATGTATTTGATATTCCATGTGCTTTCTAACAGTAGAATGTATGTATTAGTCCAATATTTGTCTAATTTCAAATCTTTCAGACAATGTTTTGTGTGCATATTGAAAATTGCATCTTGAATAAATGTATTTAAATGTATTTAGAGCAAATGAATGATTGCCATTTGTTGTGACTCATTCAATTTTCTTCTTGACTAACTATGAATTCTTGAGTTCTGTGGAACAGCAATGTTTTTTGTAAAGGGAAACAACTCTCACTTGAAACAGACCAATTTCCTATCCTCTGAAAGTCTCTATTTTTTATCCTCCGTTTCAGATGAATACACCTGGTTCTGTTATTTCACCTCTGATAGTAAGTCACACACAAGTTATCTGGAGAAAAAACAAAAAATACCTATTTAAAACAAGTACCTGGAAAAGTAACAGAGGCCATTTATAAAATATCTAAATTTAATGCTTTCATTATATATGAACACCTTTTAACTGTATTTATGAAAATATAAGTTTGTATGAAATACTTCATAACCACGTTTTCTGGTTCCAGAGAAACCGTTTTGGTATATATCACCTGTACAGCGTAAGTTGTTGAAGGTTCAAATGATTACTTTGAAAAAATGGAAAAAAGAGAAATTAATAAATTATATAAACAAATTTTGGAGAATTTTTGGGAAGATTAATCAAAGTTTGATCCACTCTTTCTCTTTGCTTTAACACCGAGTGGCTTATTGCCTCCGTACGCATTCTGTGATATTTCATATTTAGCGGTAAAATTTATCTCTGCTTTTTTTGTTATCAAAAGTATCCATGTATCTTTTAATCGAATATAAAGTGATATGTTTCATTATTCCCATAGTTTAATTCAGAAAAGTAGACAAACTAAATGTCTTTTGAGAGCTAAACAATTTACAACCATATTTCTCCAGAATATACCTGTGTATTAGTTGTGTATTCAGATTATCTTACAACCTCACTGTATTGACTGAGAAAAAAATTGCATGCTTATTTTCTTCAGGCTGTGATTGTTGAAATGTACAATGTATATTTCTTGTGCATGCATAAATGATCTTTTCTAAGGGCAGTAACTCTTGCAGCATAACAGTTGTAAGGCATATTGGTTTTTCTATTGGTTACACACATATTTATGTTGCGATTTGCATGAGTGATTTTTAGTGTTTAGAACAGGTGATGTCTAACAGGTGTATAGAGGGCTGGTAACAGCATGGGAAGCAAAGTCTGTAGATACCTACCCATAGAATACACAGATGTGTGCATATTTATTCAGCACATTATTATTTTTTTTCTGTTGTATTATGCTGTTTTCTTTAGATACCAATGATCTATGTTGTAGTGCAGATGATTTTATTTGCTTGTAAATATTCATCAGAAAGAATTTCATTGATCATTCATTATAGCTTTCAGTATCCATGCCAGTTGAAATTAAGATTTTCATGCATATGCATGTATTTACATTAGAATCAGTTGATTGAGGCTAATTACTGTTGTGAATGGGTTTTCCAGGACGGGCCGAGACTCCCATCTTCTCCCGTAAACTCAACAACAGAGAATGCAAGGAGGGCCGACCAATCAAATTTGAATGTGCTGCTAAAGGCATTCCTCAACCTGAAGTCACATGGTATGTCAATCAAAATTACATCAACCAATCAGAATTGATAGAGGATGGTATCAGGGGTGCACCTTGAGGAAATTTTCTTATGAAAGTAATACCTGTACGCGGTAGTTAGAATATTTGGGGGAGGGGGAAGGGTTGACAATTACTCGTAGAAATAATTCTTCATAATCTTGAAAACGCTACAGTTATAGCACAGTGTGAAGTTTGATTCAGTGGAATCAATATTTGAGTTCTTGAATTCCTAATCTACAAAGGAATTGGAATTGATAATAATGCATTCTGTAAATATCTTCTATATGTTCCAGCAATAGATAGTTTGTTCCTAAAGTTGGTTTTCCTTTTCCTTAGGTACTTGAACGACCAGCCTGTGGAGGCGGGGCTACGTTTCCACACGGACATTCGTAAGAGTTACGCTGACGTTGTATACAGCCTCAGCATTGACAACTCCGCAGTGGAAGACGCAGGGGAAGTCAAAGCTATTGCTCACAACAAAGCCGGAGAAGCTGTCACCATTGCCAAACTCATTGTGGAAGGTAAAGTCCCATCAAATGAAAATTCAGAAATAACTCTAATGATACATGTATGAATGATGATTTGAGTCGTAGGACGGGCTGGAGGTTTCGATTTCAGTTTTATCTGATGAAGAAGTGTTACTTTTACAGAGAAAAAAGAGTCTCCCAAATTCATCAGAAAACTGGACAATGTTGATGTGGTGGAAAAAGGCTCTGCAATACTGGAAGTGGAGGTGTCTGGAAAACCCAAGCCACATGTCAGCTGGTGGGTTCTCCTATCTAGTTACTGCAATAAATTTAATTGATGACACTATTAACAAATTAAAATAGCATTGTAAGGTATCACGAATCTCTGTCCTTTGTCAGATTTGTCAATAAAACTGAAATACTGCAATGGGGGAATATTCGCTTGGATTTTATTTTGGCTATATTTGAGGTTATATTAACAATCATGAAAATAAAACCATTAAGTACTGTGAAATCATTTTAATTCATGAGGGCCAATGTTCGTGGGTAACCAAAATTTCACTGGTTCGTGGGGACGTAATTTCGTGGGTAATTGATAAGTAATGCGAATAGCATAATATTTATAAAGATTAAAAGAAAAATAAAACATGTTCGTGGGGACGTAAATTTGTGGGTAAGAGTGACCCACGAAATCCACGAACATTGGTCCCCCACGAACAATGATGATTCCACAGTATTTTGGGTATGAGTTCATCTGCTCAAATGGATTCATCTGCAAAATTTAAACCATCATGAAATTCCGAACGATAAAAATCGTGAAATTTTAGTCTTGCAAAATTAAAGCCCTTTACAGTAGCATATTTTCATATACATGTATCTATATCTGGTGGTAAAGTTGGAATGATTTAAATTTTCAGGCTTAGAGCAGATAAGGAACTTAAAGAGAGTGATCAAGTGAAGTTTGAGGTAGAAGATAAGGTCCACAGAATGATTTTGAACTCTGTAACCCCATCTGATGCTGCCCTCTACACTGCCAAGGCCCATAACACAGCTGGATCTGTCTCCTGCAATGGGCGAGTCAAAATTCAACGTAAGTACCTTTTTGGGAGATTTACTCCAGAAAAGAGAACACATAATGGACTAAAGTCCCGTGATTTGTTCAGGACTGATGATAATTATGATTAATTTACAGCGGCGAGACGCCCCTCCATCCAGCCCAGGAAGATGTCCGACACTTTGGTACCAGAGGATGGACAAGTCACATTTGAGTGTAAAGTGGAAGGTCTTCCACTTCCTGAGGTCAAATGGTAAGGCATGACTCCCATCTACAGTTTATTTTTCAATCCTGCAAACTCAAGAAAGGTAAAGAAATAACGTACGATAAAGCAGCTGAAGCTATGTGGTAGAGGAAATCCACACAACAATTTTTTCACTTCAGGTTCATCAATGATAAGGAGATTGAGGAAGGAGAAGATGTCCATTTCACCTTCAATCGCCGTGACAGTACTTATTCGTTGGTCATTGACAAGGCGTCTGCTGAGTTACAGGGAACACTGAAGGCTGTAGCTGTCAGTAATGTAGGAGAGGATCTCGTTACGGCCGAACTAGAAATCCGGGGACAAGCACCTGTCTTCTCAGAAGTGCCAATCAAATGCACAATCCTGGAAGGTAAGTCAAAGATATAGCCTTTAATTAAAGTAAAGGACTACGTTAGAGTGACAGAAAGGTATGTACATGTTGGATCCATGATCATATTTAAATGAAATAATGATTTTCAGGAAATACTGCCATATTCCGTTGTAAAGTGAATGGTGAACCCACCCCAGGAATTCAATGGTCAAAAGGCAAATGGAACAAGCTCAAAGATGGTGGTCGCTACAAGATTTTCCAGGATGAGACCACAGGGGAACATGTTCTAGAGATTGCAGACATCAAAAGAAAAGATGCTGGTACCTATTTAGTGAAGGCAACCAATGAGCATGGCAGCTCGGACGCTCCGGCTACACTGATAGTGACGGACAAACCCGAGGAGGCAGAGGACTGGATGGCCAGACTCAAACATAGGTAACGTATCTGTCATTGGTCAAACAAATATAAGTGGGGATTCATGTTGTATTTAGGAGAATTTCAATAACACCAGCCACAAAGTTATGGATTGTATGTATTGACTGATTTTGCAGAGAAATTGAGAAGAAGGAAATTCCTGAAGAAGAACTCATACTACCGAGTCTGAAACACGTAGAACAGGAGGGAAAACCAGAAGAAAAGAAGAAATACAAACCAGATTCTAAAGAAATTGAAGAGCCATCGGAATACGAAATTGTGTTCAAGAGGAGGCAATCACAGGTGATAATAGAACTTTATTCTAAGCTTTTACTTCCTTTAATAAAAAGATATGACATGGAATGCAGACTTTTTATGAACAAAGGTAACTGTGTACATTGAAACACCAGTAATATTTGTTTGACAACTCCTTTCAGATGCTGGAGAGAGTTTCAGAGGAAGTGCAAGAACTGGCTAAGAGAGAAAAACCAGAAAAAGATGAAGCTCCTGCCAAGAAAGAGGAAGCACCGACAGAAGCAGGACCAGACGAGGTGGACAAAGGATCGTACCAGCGTCCACGCCATGAGGCGCAGCTGGAGGAAGCAGAGGAGACCATGCTGACCATCCCCAAAGCTCAGTGGAAGGTCGTCAGACCACTCCAGGACATGGCTGTGACTGAAACCGAGGAAGCAGTGTTCGAGTGTGAATTCAATGTTCCCAAAGTGAATGTCACCTGGAAAGTCAATGGAGAAGAGATTGAACAGTCTCCCAAACACATCATCAAATCAGACGGCACAGTTCACAAACTGATCGTCACCAAGTGTAGAATCCCTGATCAAGGAACTGTGTCTTGTTCTTATGCTAAACTCGAAACAACTGCCAAATTAACTGTGACAGGTGAGTTCTTACACATAAATATTTTACTCATATTTTCATTTGCTTTCAGGGTATGTGGACTTCAAAAGTATATTGTGTTTGTTGAAAGTATTGCTGTAATGTTTTAAGAAAAATATTAATCTTTCAGAAATAGTCAAAGAATTCACATTAAATCTGGAAGATACAGTAGCAGAAAAGGACAGTGATGTGACCTTCACCTGCAAGGTCAATGATGAAGATCTGGATGTGAAGTGGTTGATTGACAGCCAGACCTTGCCTGAGTCAGATAAATACTCGGTGATCTCGGAGGACGTCACACATTCTCTCACCATCAGAGATATCCAACCACGGGACTCCTGTGATGTAACAGCAACATTTGGTGACCAATCAACGACAGCTAGACTCTCTGTTGCAGGTAAAATTTCACCCAACATTTTTGTGATCCTATTTCCTACCATCAATCAAATTTCCCCATAAGAAATAAAGTTTGTTTTGTCAGATGGTGTGGGATTGGATAACTTTAACTATTTGATTGTGTCTTCCTCTAAATGATGATGCAAGCTTGAGTTTTTGAATATTCAACTTTTTATGAAATATGCATTAAATGATAGAGGTAATATCAGTCCATCAATTCCTGAAGAAGAAAAAAATAGGTCAGTGTTGAAAATAAGGAGCTACTGCCTTTACTGAACTTTCAATAATTGTAATGCAGTGCTAAAATGTACATCTCTCTTTCACAGATGTCAAAGCAGACTTTGTCCTACCTCTCAAAGACCAAAAAGCCAAAGAAAATACTTCAGTCGAATTTGACTGCACCTTGACAATATCCACTAATGATGTCCACTGGTTCCTCAATGAAGTGGAACTCCACCCCACTGAGAATGTGGAAATTATAAAAGAAGGAACCAAGCACAAGCTCATCCTGAAAAATGTCAGTCCCCAACAAACCGGGCAAGTGACGGTCAGCGTGGGAGAGAAGAGTTCCACTGCTTCTCTCATTGTGGAAGGTTTGTTAACTTTCTTTGTTGTGTTATACATACAGTTGAACTTCAGTATCTTGAATACTGGTATCTCAAATACCATGGCTATGTTGAAGTGATTCAGAAGTCCCAGCCACCAATTTTCTGAGTAGGTGTATTTTTAACCCTTGATATCTTGAATCCACTGATTTTCTCTGTCCCATCAAGTTAGAGATTATAAGAATCCATCATGAGTATCTATGTGGGATTAGGGAAATCTCACCCAAGGGGTTGGATATTTTGGTCATGGACAAGGGATATTCTTTGTTTGTCACTCATATTACTGTACACAATCTACTGTCATGATAGTTTCATTTTACACTATTAATTCATGTCGACATCCACCTAGCATGTTCATCTTTTAGAAATAATCTTTCTATAGATATGCTTGTTTAGAATCAAGTTAATTTTCCACATAAACTATCATCAGAGACTTTTTTATGCATATTGTATCTCTCAGTTTTAAGAAGGTCCTTAATTATAATGTTTAATCAGAAGTCAATGCAGATCAAGGAAAGAGTCATCAAAGTACTATAGATACTTTAATTTTGCGAGGCTTTATTTTCACATGGATAAAATGAATCGTTATTCATTGCTTGACTCTTCTATATGTAAGAGTTTATTTGTAAGAACGAAATATTTGCAAATTTTGCGAAATTACAAGTAAATATGTTCTCGCAAATGAAATGTTATTTACAGAACTTAAAAACAGTATCGGGAAAAATAACTATTTTAAGTAACTTGTATTTCTCAGTCTCATGCAGTACTGCATTAACTAGCACTGCAGATATGAGCTCTGGTCATATTCTGAAAAGATATCTACTTGCTTCCAGAAGTACCTGTAGAATTCACGGCCACATTATCAGAACAGCGTGTGGAAGAAAATACCGAGTGCCACTTCACGTGTGAACTCAACAAGGAGGATGTTCCGGTCGCCTGGCACAAGGACACCAGTCAAATTGTGCCCAGCAACAAGTATCGCGTGGAGGACGTGGGAACCAGTCATACGCTGGTCATCAGCGACGTGAACAAGGAAGACGCGGCGGAATATTCCGTCACTGCCGGCGACGTACAAAGCACCGCCAGACTGCACGTTGATGGTGAGTGGCTTCATGCATGTCCGTCTCATAAAAAACTCGTAAATTATATTTAACAATAAAATATTCGAAAGTTCTAATGCATATATTTAAATCTATGTAAAGCATCTATATATGTATTCCATGCATCTATGTAATGAACAACACTAATATATCAATAATGATTAGTATATATCTAAGAAGAAATCATTTTATTCATGTACACTGTACCTGCATATAATGTATTTTTAAAATGCATAACTGTAATATTAAGAAAAACACATTCTGATTGGCTGACACATTTTCAATGAGTTTGAGCATGAGCGTGTAGTTTATCTCTATTTTTTTTTTATTTATCCACAGCATGGTCTGGTGGTTTGATAGAGGAGTTTGTCATTCAGATTTAAATAAACTAAAATAAAATAAAAAAAAAAAAAAAAAAAAGAGGACATATATTCAGGCTTTGTTGAAAATAACTTCACAGCAAATTTGGAATGTTTTTTACGAGGGCATGCATGGTGATTTTCTGCATTATTTGAGTTTGATATTTTTTGTTGGTTGTCATGTTGCACTAACCAGAGCATGTTCTTCTAATTGCTTTACAGACTCCCCCGTCGAAATTTTAACTCCGTTAAGATTAGCTAGATCTCCCGTCACACAGGAAGTGACTCTGTCCTGCCAGTTATCTAAACAGATCACTCGCTGTGTGTGGTCAAAAGATGGAGAGCCCATTGAACTCTGTGATAAATATAGAATGACCTTCAGAGGTCATTACCACAATCTTGTAATCATTGACCTTGACATTGAAGATGAAGGAGTGTATTCATTAACGGTGGATGACCTTAACACATCATACTACGTTGTTAAGGAAGGTCGGTAGCCATGGTTGCAAAGATGGCAAAAGAGAGTATATTAACTATCTCAAGCAAAGGATATATTGTTTGAAGAGAAACATGGCGCAAAATTTGTATTACTTATGAATTTATAGTTCGATGTATAAAACCGAACGTGGCAGAAATCTTTGGATATAGTTATATAAACGAAAAGCCAACATAGAATCGTGTGTATAGTAATTTGAATCGGCTATTAACACTGAGACACTGCACCAAGCTGATTTATTTCGTTGTTAATTTTGAACACAAATATAAGAAAATTGTATCAGCACAATATACTTATTTCAGCATGTAATATAAATATGTAATAATTGTTAGATACGTCACCTTAACTATTTGTAATTGCTTTGTCTATAATGTATATAGGTATTCTATCGCTCCACAACTCTGCTGGCATCGTATTCATCAGGTCAAATAGGTAAACTGTCAGACCAAACATAGCATGGTGTTCTAGAATCTTACCTACGAATCTCATGAAATTAAGGAACATTATGATGTAAAATCTAACGAAAGGGAAAGCTCCGGAATATATGTATTTCTATCTGGGACATACATGTGATAATACTGTACTCTGAACAACAAACAATAAAAAAACAACAAAAATCCCTGGAAATAGACTGCCTGCCAGGAGTGCTCATTCGATAGATTAATGTATTCCTTACATGTAATGGAACACTGATACATTGCGACTTGTTGGTCGATATCTTGAACAAATTATTGTTTAAATTCTGTAATTGATAATTGATATTTGTCATCAAATTGAGTTATTGTGTTGAAATTTAAAGTTATTCACATCAGGCATGTGATCACTATAACAAACAGAAGAGAGCATAGAAAACACAAAAGTTGAATGTTATTTCTGAAAAGCATGTATATGGCATGATTTAAAAAACGACTGGTCTACTACAGCTAAACATCCTCTTTTTTTGTCTAATGGTTACTCCCATCTTACAACAGAGAAGCCACTCGAATTCCTTGAGCCTCTACAAGAAGCTACCTGCTCCGAAGGAGAAAGTGTGACCTTCACTTGTGAGGTCAGTGAAGATCAGGTCAAGGCCACCTGGATGAAGGACGGTAAAGAACTGGTTCCGTCTGAGGACGTCGATATCCAGGCTGTCGGAAAGGTGCACAAGCTGACCCTGAAAAACGCTACACTGGACGATAGAGCAGAATACACTATCTGTGTCAAGGACAAAAAGAGCACCGCACCACTCTTTGTCGAAGGTCACTATTTTAATTACTGTAATCAATCTTTTTTTTTTTTTTTGTATGATGTGTATATGATTTTTGTTTGAAATTAATGTCAGAGCAAAACCTTAAGTAGAATTTTTAGTGAGAATGCTTTTAGCGTTTTGTTCTGGCATAAACGAAAGGTATTTTTAAATTCTTTAGACTCCAAATTACAATATTTATGGGTGATATTAAGATAAATTCATTATTATTGGAAAGCCCACACGATGATTTGGAAATGACATTGTTAGCAATATCTGTAATTATATAGCAAATCTCAAATCACGCTAAAAATTATGCCAAATACAAATCCTTGCTAAAATTCTGCTTAATATAGCTATCGTTGGTACATTGTTAATTATGAGTTTTACAAGATAAGATGGTATCTTCATTGAGTTTGAGCGTTTATCTCTGGTTTACTTGTAGAATCACCACTGGAGTGGGTGGTGGCCCTGAGAGACCGTTACGATGGAGCGGAAGGGGACTGCATCTCAATGATCTGTGAGGTCAACAAGCCGGGCGTGCCTGCCATGTGGCTGAAGGACGGGGAACAAATTACCGTGGCTGACGGATACGAGATCGTCATGGACGGCTGCCGTCACATCCTGCGCATTCCCTCCTGTGAGCTGGAGGACGATGCGGAATATACTGTAATGGTGGGAGACCTGGAATCTGTCACAAGCCTCTTTGTGGAAGGTATGAAGATCATTAATATATCACAAAGGCAAAATATATTCACCTGGTATTGTTGTGTGTGAAAAATATGTCAGAATTCTCTGAAAGCTAATTTTTAGCTGTCATAAGATACATTTGTTGCAAAAAGAACTCAAGTTCTCATTATGTGCATACTAATGTGTAATATGTGTAGACATAATTATGTCAATCTAACCTGCAGTTGCCTATCACATATTCTAAATTTAACAAGAATTTGCAAATGTTTGATGTTTGTAGAAGTGGTGCTTGAGTTCACACACAAACTGAACGATGCCACATTCACCGAGGGCGAGATGTTCGAGCTGAGCTGTGTACTGAGTAAGCCAGACGTCCCTGTGACCTGGATGAAGAACCGCCAGCCCCTGACTCCCAGTGACAGAATCCGGATCCTGTGTGAGCGCTACAGACATGTGCTTCAGATCATGGAGGCTATCCCGGAGGACGAGGGCGAATACACTCTCATGTTGCCCAACAACACCGAGACATCAGCTATCATCAAGGTCAAAGGTCAGGAAAGCTCTGGAAATATTTTACCCATTGTAAATAAAGTCTATAAATGTGCATTTCAATTTTACTTGTTGATTTATAAGTTTGCATGCTTATACAATAATGTAGTTTTAACATTTTGTATGGGAAATAAATGTAATCCATTAGTAATTTGTCAAATTCACAGAAAAACCAGCCAAATTTACCAAACCTCT